>JAQGAW010000956.1:0-22604 GCA_034698025.1 Phthiracarus crinitus | reverse complement strand
ATTGTTTTTGATGCATATAATCGTGCATATAATGAAGATTTTTAGTGCATAAATGCATGCATATTTCTTTGGTTTTTCGTGCAAATTATCCGGATGCTGGTTATAAATAAGTGTGTACTTCATCTCACTCAATACTGATGAATCCAAACACAATTCATAATATTTTAATTTAGTACTTTTATCTACAATTTAGTCCATTTTGATAATACAATAAAAAAATGAAGATCTGAACAGTATTATTCTTTATTTGAATATATCGTAATTTTCAAACCCTGTATTATTTTTTATGTTACAATTTATTATGAGATTAAGCTCAATGGTATTTAAATTGATTGATCTTAAGCTCAAAACTGGGATATACTGAACTTGATCTTCCGAAAAAATTGTGCAATTGAGCTCAACAATTATTCAAATCGATACTTTAATGCTTTAATTTTGAGCTTTGAGTTTCCATAGAAGTGAAATGTTTCAAAATTTTCAGTTTAAACCAATTTTAAAGTTTAATATACATGAATTAAAAATTTTATATGAGCTTAATCTCATTTGTTTTAATCTTAATTAATCTTAATCCAAAAAACACCATTTAAATAAAGCACTCAATACTTACGTAATTACATTATTTATGAAGCAATATGAGTTGGGTATTGTAAGAAAAAGATAAACTTAAGCTCAACTTAAGCTCATAAAGCTCAGCCGTACATGCTTGAGCGTGAATTTAATAAGTTTAAGCTTTCAAGTGTGTTAGCTATAGATTGATATTTGCACTGATTTAAGTTGATTTAAGCTTGAGCTTATACTCATCATTAGTTACAACAATTTAATAGCAATTTATTTTTACATTAACTTAAATTAAGAAACGAATGTTAAAATTATATTTATTTTGATTTACTGTGAAACACTTTGCGAATAAATGATTAAATTCCGATCATTAAAATAACTTCCAGAATTGGGATATTATATAAGCGTTATAAAAAATAACTTAATTATTAAATCCATAAAATGGAAAATTAAAAAAAATTCTCAAATTTGACTTTATAATTAAAATGATGGTTAATGTTTCTAAACATTCTATTTCTGTTATTCAATATTCATCGTTAGTATACATTTATTTGCATAATTGTCATTAATTAATGATAATTGCTAAACACTTATTTCCTTTTAAATCCTATTAATTAAGAGCAATTATTTAAATGCATCTATTTTTATCCTAAAGGCTAATGACTAACGAAAAACTAAAAATACACAAAACTATCAAAATATTAAATTTTGGATTAAATATTTTATAATTGTTAATCTTTTATTAAAGTTAAACAAAACTAAATAAAGATTTTTCGAAATATCTCGCGAATAATATTGTGATTTTAAAGTTTTTTATAAAAGTATTTCGAGATTAAATTAATAATCGTCTTATTTATTATATACAGACTAAAAGTTATAACTATTTAAAACTTAATATAACTTATAATAAATAATTTATAACAATATTCCGGTATTAATCGACAAACAGAAGTAAAGCACTATTTTTCGCAATGATTATATAGAATTAGGTCACAAATAGATTAATTGGTGAAAACTGGTCATCAAAACAAACTGGAACAGCAAAGCCTTGCAATTAAAATACAAAACCATCAAAATCATTGACTCGTTTTGATTTTGGAAACGCTAAGCGTCTTCTTAATAGGAACGTCAAAATTAGTTTTATGCTTTTTGAATAGAAGATTAGGCGATGAGTAGTAGCGTATCATTTAAAACATAAATTCCTAATGTGTAACAACAATAAATAGTTAATGCACTAATATTTACGGCACTAAACTATTTTTTAAGCGGTAATTCTACGCATTTTTATGTCAAAGAAGCGAATCGAATCCGAATGGAAAACTAGTTTTAATAATAATTTATAAACAATTGTTGAACAAAGTTCCGATGGCTTTGTTTTAAATATTTTATTGGTTGATATAATTTTAAATTCACACGTGATTAATGAATTTTTAGCTTCAAATGAACGGCAAAATTTAAACTAGTGTTTTACATTTATCTTACCCCTTCTTTAGACGAGATTAGTTTAAATATTTGATGCCTACGTATGACATTTAATGAGATACAATTTTTTTTAACTTCTAGTTGTAACCGAAAAAGTATTTTGGTTAATAAAACACATGAATGGGAAATTTTTTGCTTTTACGTATGTGTCACTATAAAAATCCACGTTGACATCATTATTGTTTATACTTTGCAAAATTTTTAACAGTTATAAAAAAATATTTCCTGTCGGAAGATTGAATATTTTTTGATGGCTCATATATGACGGAAGGACTACACTAAGCTATATATAATGTCACGTATAAATGCAATATAATAAATGCAAGCTATCAAACTTATTCGCATAATTTTTAAATATAGTGACACTTGCTTTTTGCTGTTTTTTCGTTAACTTTCACCCAAAAATTATCATATCTGTGACTAATATTAACCAAAAGTAGTATATAAGCGATAAACTAATCATGTATTATAATAATGAAAGCATCCATATCACCATATCATCCAAAGAAGACTTATTTCCTTTCTATTGCCTACGCATTAGTCGCTTACCTTTTAAACTTAATACGTGGTTACAGTGCTTCAATATTGATTGACTCATTTTAAAAAAATTAATAATCAGTGATGTTTGTTTTCATTACTTAAGTTTGAATTTCACTTCGTTTCAATAAATATGTACAAAACTTATTTTAACTTTTAAACATATAAATAAAAATCCAAATTTTAAAATAAAATTTGATAGTATGTTACAAATTAGAATGAAAAGATTTTTATTACTGTTATTTACTTTGCAAATAAAATACAAAAATTAAATTTGATAAACTGTACATCAACTTTGATATCGGCACAGCACTAAAATTATATAAAATTATCTGTTGGACTCTCATCTTTACGGTAATTTTATAAAACTAGTTTTACTTTCGCTAAAAGTAAAACCTAACCTAATTTATGCCCTTTACATTTAAATTCAATATACTGCCATTAATAATTTCATTTATTTTACTACGGATTAAAGCCATAAAATAAGATTTTTATATTTAGAGTCTATTGCTTTTATAGTCTATTGCTCTCTTACGGCATTCTTTTGTTACTTTTTTTCGGTTCAAAATTGTTCGCTCTGTACTCACAAACTATCTCCACACACCATTAATATGCGGCAACATATTTCTTATAAATCATAAAATTATGATAAACATTTTTGTGTTTTAAGACTTTTATTACTTTTTTTTGAATAACCACAAACTATTTATTAGTAAGGGATTTCCAAACAAATAGATTGACTGTGATTTTGCCACTGTTTCATTACTGTATCATTGCGCTATTGTATATTTTTTGGTAAAATATTTGAAATTTATATTGTAATTTTATTGTTTCAAGTTATTATAGAAATGATTTACATAATAATCATAAATAATTATAATGATTATTATTCTCGAATAATACTTGAATAAATTATGGAAAATATGCATAATATATGGGTTAATTAAAATCAAGAAAACAAAATAAGAAACTTTTATTAATAAATATGCGGAAGACATTCATAATAAATGATTTAATTTTAAATATAAGCATTATCTTTGGAACTTTCCATTAATAATTTATATACATTATTAATACGTGTAATATTTTATAAATTCTGATCATTTAATAACTTTATATCGAAAATTTTCTATTCGTTTTCTTATATATTTTTAAAAAATCTATATCAAATAAAATAAAGAAAAATATTCGTTATTCTCAAATAAAAGTTTGACACTGAATAAACATTCGAGACTCTAAATAATATACTGTTTTGTTTTACGTATAAATAGATTATGTCAAAGTAAACTCAAAACTTTAATTTCTTTTTGAATGATCGCGTTTATTCGTTTGAAGTGTCAATCAATCGGGAAAAGCTATAAATCAGATGCCATTCCTTTTTGATAGTGAAGTGTTGACAAATCGGCTCGTTTCTCAGCGAAATATCAAAAGGATATATTTGTTGACCACTTTATTAGGGTTTAAGTACAGTAACTGTAAGTATCACTACTTGGCAGTGGCGATCAATTATGGTATATATAAGCTTGTAATAAACTACTGTATGAAAGATTAAATATGAGTTTCCTATTTGATCACAAAGTAGTCGTGTTTTGTTATAATACCACTTTAATCCATTGTTGCCAATTATGCCAAACTTAATGATTAGTTCGTTTCAAGTGGTATTTGTCGTATTGTTTATGCAATAAAAAAATGATTTCACTCTCATTATCTCAATATGTTCGGTAACTAACTATTAATTCGGTAATAATTAAAACAAAACGCACACAAATCAGTTTCAATTTAATTCAATCTTTATTTGGTCTTTTAATAAACTTCTATAAATTAAATAATGTAAATTTTTTATTTTTTCTTACATAGTTTTTTTTACAACATAAGTATTATCTATATTTGTTTTGTTTTGTTTGCAAATCCATTCAATGACATTATTAGAGATGCTTAAGAATATTATTTCCTTAAAATGTCACAATTGTTAACGAACAATGAAAATGGCTTAAAAGAGACATAGAGATTGTGTGTATGTGTGTGTGTGTGTATGTGTGTGCAGATGTATTTGTGCGTTAAAGTCAAACGAATACGTAAATCGACGAAAAAAATAACAAACTATAAACAAAAAATAATAAAACCGAAATAAACTGGGAAAATATAAAAAACAGATTACGTCTAGAAATAGTAGCGTCTAATTATTATTATTAAATAGCTTTTATAGGTTTTGAGTTTTTTAAGGAAAAAATATAAATAGAATATCTAAAGCGAACTTCAATTAGTTTGGGAATTGTTTTTTTACTGTCGAAACAATTGCGACAATTGATGTCCGACTTTTGCATTATATAATTGTTATGCTAATATTATAATGAATGAAAACGAAACGTAAATGAATAGTAATTATAATAATCTGCTATTACTAAGTGATTAACGTTATAATTAAATTTGAGGAAAACTTGCCGTTCAATCGTGTAATTGAATTGTTTCGCTAGTAAATGGTTCTCTAGTAGAGATAACGGTTGATTGATAACTTATATTTATATATATATATATATATATATATATATATATACGGTATATATAAAAGGTATGAAATTTATAGGAATGGAGAGGGAGAGAGATGTATGAGTGAGAAAGAGAGAGAGAAGGGTTAGAAAAGTGTGTGTTAGCGAGTGATAGTGGTGTCGGACATTATTATAACTTTATTATTATTGTGCACAATTTACGTGGGCGTAGGATATCAGGAGTTAATGCTTCTATGAAGATATTATTACAAGAAGTCATTAAATATAATATTGCTATGCTGTTCATATGCATTTCATAATATAGTACGAGCCTCTGTCTAAATCGATCCTTTCGGCTGCCAGTCGTACGTCAATGGGACAAAACATGCCTATAGGACACGCACACTTGCGAGTTACGAAGCTTGAGTGAGCCGATTCTGTGATAGCCATACACGCGTCTTTGATTCCACATCGCGGAGGCTGTATAGCAATGTTAAATGTTATTCAATTTGATTCGTTAATCTTTTTATCGTGTAATTTCAGATTAAAACTAGTATAGTATAGCTGTTTAAAGACACTGATTGCTCGAATATTTACCGTATACTAAACTGATTATATTTTAAACAAATTTGATAATTTATAAATACTTTTAGCTAAATTAATTCAATTTTTTGAGTAATTCAAGTATTTTGGCAAAAGTTTGTAATCTCTTCATAAATTTCATAAACTTTCCTTAAAATCATTACTTCCATTGCCATTAGGTATAATACTTTAAATTCTTTAATAGCCGTTGAAATAAACTTTAGTAAAATAATAAATGAATTATCATATTTTCCTATAAACTTTTGATCCTAAAAATTTGAATTTAGTCCATTCATTAATAGTTTGAAAGTTTTTTAATTATAACAATAAGTGTCTTTCCACTTCCATACAAACATAACTATATATATATGACTTACTGGTTTACAGTTAAACGAAGTGCCAATAACAGAATTTCCATCATCAAAGTCGTGATATTTAGTGCTATTTCTTATAAAAAGGTGAGTGGAAGGGCAGAGGCAGTGAATGTGGTTTGTGTTGATTAGCGTATCCATCGATATCAGTGACATTTCCATATAAGTTGTATAGACTATATCATCTTTAGAACATATATTCAGTTTGGGTGCGCGATCACAATACTATCAAATAATTTTGTATCCTAACGTTAATAATCTGTGGTTTAATCCATTATTATTATTCGTACAAACCTTGTACTGATCATTTCCGTGGAGTATTGTTCTTCCGTCGAACGGGTCCCACATTAGCGGACATTGTATTCCTGATTTGCATTTGCAAATAGACTGAGCACTAATACCCATACTATTAAGCTGAATATAGCCGCAAACCGATAGATCGTCATTACAATCGGGTAATGCCTGCTTCGACAAAATATATAAAATCATTTTAACGACAATAGAAGATAAGGAAAAGTTTGCATAACAAGTGAAAAACAAAATAATTCCTTTTGATAAAAAATTGTTTGCTAACCGTAAATATTATTAAATCCGTATTATACTAGAATAAAAGCCAATTTGTGCCCTCAAGGGTTGCGAACACAACTGTTATAAATTACGAGATGCGTAAAAAATGATCTTATGGGTATTAACACTAATCCCACCATTGAAAACTCGCAAATAATAAAATTAATATACTTAAGCAACAATTGTTATTGATCTAGTTTTTTCCAAAAAAAAATTTCCAGTTTTATATTCATTACATAACTACCTTTTTATAAATTTTTTACTTTATTAAGTAAAAAATTGACCTAAATATTAAAAAAATAATCATTATTAACTTATCAACTGTTTTAAATTTTAAGTGAAAAACTAGATTGGATTATATTAAAAATTAATTAACGAATATCAATCAATACAAGGCGAATGCATTAGAGATAGAAAGTGTAACTCCAACGCCATTGGAATGGAATTGGAGTTGAGAACATAAGCTTAATAACGTAATAGTGAAGTTGGATTAAAAAATTAATTTTTGAATGGGAATGGAGTGGAGTTGGAATAAGATTTTAATGTTCTTGTTTGGAGTGAACAAAATATTCTTTGGGGTAGGAAAAGATCTCTCTGGATTGTAAATTTTATTTTCCACTCAAAATTTTTCGATAAATTATAAAATTTTTATAATTTAAGACAAGTATTTACTTTTAATAAATATAAGATAATCAACATTTTATGAAGTTATTCAGCTCCTTGACTGTAAAAATATATAATTAGTGTTGGAGTTGGAATGAGAGCTTATTGGAGTACAAATAGTGGAGCTTATTGGAGTACAAATTCTAATTTTTGGCGAAACTCGAGTGGAGTTGGAAACAGTTTTAGGTTTTTTGTTGGAGTTGTCGTGAAGTTGGTGGAAATACTTAATGGAGTTCCTGGTAGTTGGAGTAAATTTTTTTTCAATACGCACATTAGGTTTTAAAAAATTTCAAGTTTTTCTTAAGCTATTACGCATCCTTTTAAGGTATAGAAAACATATAAAATTATCAGTAATTAAAAGATAGCTGGCGGAAACGGATTTTGAATCATATAGTCCTGAATTTCGAATAGATTTAGATTATTTTCAAATGAACTTCGAGAGTTGTAGACTTAATTGAAGAAATTTTATCTAATTTAAGAAAGTTTAAATATCGCTTAATTTGAAGTTTATTTTAATCATTAATTCATGTATGTTATGATATTCATCTATATTTACAATGTTATGCGTTTGATATATTCATTCGAAATTTTGAAATTTCAATATTAAGATAATATGGGCATTATATTCTGGACATTCAATCACGAGAATTAGATTCAAATTCACTAACATTCCATTACTGTTCCGAAGAATAACGCTAAAGTAAAGTTCCATTAAAGACAAACAAAAATGAAAACAAACCCCATTAGCGTTCAATTATTGTGAGTTTTTATAATTCCACTAACTTTCTACTAATCAATGCTTCACAGCTAATATCACTAAAAAATTTAAGCACTTCCCGCATCTCATATTCAATTGAAATGACATACTATATAAACTGGAGAGATAGCATAAGTTAGAATCGTTAACATTCAGATTATTTTTGTTTATGAAAATTATTCATTAATACGCAGTTTGAACATTTCGAAAACTATTTTTTGATTAGTAAATTAATTATTTAAATTATTATTTAAATTATTATTTAAATTATTATTTAAATTATTATTTAAATTATTATTTAAATTAAGGTGAAAAATCAGTAAAGATTTTATTAACCGTACATTTTTATTTGTTTAATTGTATTATCACTTACTCTATGATTCCAATAATATTCTAAATCTATATATAATTTTAACCAAATTTTCAATCATTAATGAGAATTTTATTTTTAGGTTTATTTCAAATTAAATTATCTTATTTAATAATACGTATAATCTAAGTTTATATTAAATAATTCACGAATTTTTTCATTTTTGCGGAAAAAAAGTAAAAATACTATCAAAAACTTTCGTTGAAACGAAAATTTACAGTAACTTACGATATAACTGGATTTACAAACTATTTAATCAAATTAGGCATAGCTTTTGCATTACAACATATACGATATGATATATTATGATTGTATTATACAAAATAAGCGCAATCATAATCATAATAAAACAAAGTTACAAAAACTGGCGTTTTCATACAATTTGCCTAATATTTCAACTCTAAGCGAAAGTTATAGAAATTACTATACTGTAAATTAAGAGATTTTCGAAACTTTAAAAATAAGTATTGTTAAGCAAACAATGAAACACTTCCTGGAAATATTTTTGTTACATGAAAGCTGTTTATATAGAGTTACTGTAGTATTTGTTGTAAGATATGAAACTTACTTGAAGTTTGGCGAGCGATCGTCTCCTCTTAGGTCCAGCTTCACAATATACTGATGCGATGAAAATGATTGCCATTAGAAGAAATACTTTCACTGTAATGTACGTCGAATATGATGAAGCATTTCTGCTGTTTATATTCGGATGATAAGTAATATATGTGATTCTTTCAACAACTGGTGTCATAGTTTTCAAAAATATCCCTTTGATTCCACTTTAAAAAATTTTTTTCGCTAATAATTTTTCGCTATATTGTCCAACAATATATGCAATGGTTTTTGATTACCCAGTTTTATTTTCGGATATTTTATCTCTATATTTCTGAATAGATTCTTATAAATTGTACATTTGTGCTGAAGCTATGATTATAACAAATTTTTCTATGAATATAATCAATTTAATTTTATTCCCAATAAATGATTTTATTTTTTACATATACGATAATTTTGTATTGCGATTGATATCACTTCTGTGGTAATACTAAAAAACTTTTCCCAACTGTGGTACTTTGGGATAAAAATTTTTCCAACAGTGCATTGCGCATCACATTTCCTTGCGCAACGCATAAGCTCTTCTTCCTATGCAGAAAAAGTTAAACTCGTAGGAAACAATCGCATTGAATTGCGTGCATTATTACCTCAATAAGATATTTTAAATAGAAATTTAATTTTAGGATTTTTAAAATGCTAATAATATTTTGTATATACTAAATATATTGTGTAGGTGAAAATTTATTGATAAACTAAGAGATATCTAATTAAGTTATATCTAAATTTCCTGAAAATTTAGATTTATAAATAAAAAGTGTCACTGGAGTAATTTAAATCCGTTTTACCACTTAAATGACAGTTACATAGGGAAACCAAAAATTAACTAAATATTTGCTTGTCGTACTTATTATAGCTGGGATTTTTAAAGACATATAATTAAATTTTTACAAAAAAATGTGAATCTTAGAATTAGTTTATAAATAAGATTACTTTATAAATTAGTAAAATATATTATATATATGATAAAACTAAGTTAAATGAAAATAATAACTCATCAATTCCTTTTTAAACTTATAATTATATTGAAATAACGATTTGTATAATTCTAAATTCTTTATTTTTAAAAATATGTTAACCCATGAGTTAATAAAGTTGCAGTTAACTTGTAAAGTTAATAAGTTTCTTATAGAGATGAAAGTTTTAGGCAGACTAATCTTTTTTGTAGCCTCAAGCTCAAGTCTAAACTTACAAAAAATAGGCTGGCTAACCTGTAGGCTAACCTTTAGGCTAACCTGTAGGCTAACCTGTTGGGAAACCCTGGCCTACAACATACTACCAGTTCTAACCTGTCAGCCTAAAGCCTACCGATTAGGCTTAGGCTTAGTCTATATTTTTATCTCTAGTTTCTTAACGGTTAAGGTAAAAGTTGAACAATTATTCGTAGTTAGAAGCTAAGTTGAAAATGCTTATCACTATTCATAAGATAGGTTGTGAAAGATGATGACTAGGGTCGAGAATTTTTTTGTACTACTACACCAAAATATGATCGAAATGAACAAAATACCTCTTTCTTCGGACAAAAAATCGCCTTTTAGGATAGGTTTTCGAAAATTTACACAGACTCCAAGACTATTTTGGGTTGAGATAGTTTTTTTAAAAGATGATCCAAAATGAGGATCCAATCTTTTTGGATTTATTTGGTGTTTGAACCATGTTTTTTACTAAACAATCGAATTTTGGTTCCACTAAAAATCCATTATGACGACCCCTCTTATATCTCATTAATAGAGCCTCAAAATGATAGCATTTGCTACTTTTTTATTTCATAAGCTATAACTCTGTATTTTTGTTTACATTCGAATCACGTAAAATTGAGTCGATTTAACTCCATTTATAATTGCTATTTTTTGTGATTATCGCTATAAATGCTATTTTTATGCAATTTTCCCAAAAATAATTGTCGCTTAAATCAGATGATTTTTGCGTACCCATAAAAAACTTTAGGAAAATTTCATAAACAAAAAATTTAATTTACAAAATTTTCAAATTTCTTTTCTAACTGATAGTTATTGTTTGATTTATAGGAAATTCCTTATAAAATTAAATGCTATTTTTAATGCTATTTTGGTGAATTTTTAAAGCAATTTATATACTATAAATGCTATTAATTTGAGGCTCTAATCATTAAATTTGAACGACAATTTTTCACTTAAAATGTTTTCGGGGATAAGTTGGATAATTTTTAATTTTGTATTATTTCTTATATCGGATCTAAATTTTTATTCACAAATATCTGAGGTATAAAGAAGTATATATTAAGAGAAAAAAAATACTTTCTCGAAATTATAAAATAATGAATAATACATTTATAAAATGCTAAATTTATGAATTATGTAAAAAATGATAATCACAAAAGCTTATCTTTGTTTATAAATATAGAGTGCACAGAATGACAGACGGACGGACTGACAATCCCAAATCCATATCTATATATCTGCTTCGGCAAAGTGTACAGTCACATCACTATAAGTCATTCTGCATCAAACTATTAAGCATACACTTTAACATACAAGTACAGTGACTCACGTTTACATTGCCATCATTAGTCATTATTAGTGTACTGCTTATAACTTATTACTGTATTAATCATTAGTATACTCATAGTTCGATTGTACATATATATACATATTACTGCATTACTTACACTTCAGTTCTGTACATATTAGTCTTACTTACCTTTTACCTTACGTGTATTACAGTTCCGTATTACACGTGTTACTTCATGTTATATTTACTTATTTTGTATTAACGCTTATGTTAAGTTACTATTGATTCAATCCTTCACGTTATGTATTCACTGCTTACATTTAATATTATTTATTAAAGTATTTTGTATGTAAAATTGCGTGCTTATTACTGTTGGGTATTACTGCCTGTGCTTAGCATAGACGTTAACGCTGACCACCAAAGCAGTCGCTAAGCCTACATCGTCCGACTACTACTAGTCGAATACAATACACAAAGTCAGATAAAAATTAGCCAAAACAATATAAATAAAAAATATCTATATCGATAAAGAAAAGTTTAAAATTCTAAATGAACTCATTTACTGCCACTAATGTATAGATTAGAAGAAGTAATTGAAATTTTAATGCCTCGCATATTTTTGAATTTAATTAAAAATTAATCAAAATTAGCACATAATGAATGTTTATATCTTATTTTTATTTGCATTGAATAGCTTTGTTAGTAAGCGATAATTCAAATATGTTACTAATTTTAAGTTCAGCGGTGAACACAATGAAAGCAAATATTTTTATATAAATAGTAAAATATTCAGGGAAACACTTTTCTGTGCACAACTGTGCCATCAATTTTAATTAATCTGATTCATGAATATTCGTAGGTTTGCTTTGTGGGTATTAAAGTATGCTTAAAGTATGATTTAATGATTATGTATATGTCTCAACAACTAACAATCTTAAACATCCATTATTGTAAATAGCGATTATCTGAAATATGCTTTTAACATATATAGGCTGTTACAAAATACCTGCATTAGTATATTTAGAGTATTTCAAAAATGGTGTGTTTTCGCTTAAATGGTCTTGATTTCAATCGCTTCATTACAGTTAACAGAAAAAAACACTGAAATATCTTTAGAGAAATGAAACTAAATCTAAGTACACTAAGTTCTTGGTATTAAAATATGTTTAGTGACATGATTTTAAAATTATTAATCTAAAAATCGGTTTTTAGTGTTTATAACTTAACGGGAATTAAATTCTAGAATTTCGGTTACAAATGTTTTTCATGTCAATTCGTTACGAATTTTATCAATTATAGTTTTAAATGAATAAAATTATTAAAATTTTAAATTTTGAAATTACCTTCGTTTATCTATTATATATTTAAAAGTTACTTATGCACCAAATAATATTAAAAGTTTGTTGAAATGGGAAATAAATTTCAGGAATAAGTTTAAGTATATGTATTCGGCGACAATAACTTGGAAGCACAGGTCCCTAAAGCTTAACCTCAACGTCAACGTTGGTTTATCATTATAATAGGATACTACACTAAGTTTTCGATAATAACGAACTTTCCATTGAATTTTCTTATCTGGTTTGCTATCTATTTTATATATAAAGCATAAGTAAATTTGATTGTGTGTGTAGTTTCACAACTTTCCATATTTATACTTTTTTTTACTTTTCAAGTATTTTCAAGTTTTTTAAAAGGCTTTACGATAAATCTTTTATGCGTCGATAACATAATAAACTCCGAACCATTTTATACTTAAAAATTGTTATCTGTGTCGCGTTAGTATTATTCTACTATACAAGTAGTCTAAGTATATCGTTCGACAATTAAAATTAAATATCTAAAGCGTTGAGTTAGCATATTAAACATTAAGCTTTCTTTTCTATTATATTTTCGATAGTACTATAATCTAATATCATTTAAGAATGGAAATCGTTTCTCAATCCTGTTTTTTACATCTTAATGAGTTATTCTTTAAAATCGTATTAAACATGAGACGAACAAAACATCGCAGAAATTTCGTTGGTAATCATTAGGTATTAATTTATAATGAAAAACAAAAGTGAAGCATATAATCGTAATAATGAGTTCGCTTACCTTACGAAGTGAAAGCGATTCCAGGTAATTTTAGGATATATTAATAGTTACCATGCAATTAAAAAATGTTATCTATTAAAACTTAAATAAAGTTTAAAAAGTGTGTCTTAAAAACGGTGTGAAATATTGACAAAATAAATATTAGACAGAAAACATGGATATATTTAATAAAATTGTTTGTGAAGCGTAAACACGATAAAGATTTTTATTTAACTATACAAGAAAATTGTCATATATTTATTTGAAATAGAATTTCAAAAAATACACGTTTACTATGCATTTGGATAACTAGATTTTTTAGCATTAAATACTAATATATAGCGTATGTATAATACATTAAATATAAATATTAGAGTTTATGTTACAATTTTTTTTATGAAACTAACGTATTTTACAACACTTTTTGATATTAACTTTTTTTTACTGTAGAATAAAAAACAGTGTACACGTAATATTTTTGCATTCAATATCCAAATTAAATACCAATTGTTAATAGCAATACGGTGTACAATATTTTTGTTGGTGTTTTTTAAATTGTGTGTAAAGATTTGTGTGTGATATTGAGAGAGCTTTATTCAGCAAAATATAGGATCGCTTTTGCATTTCGAAATCTATTTAGTTTTGGTGACATAATGTAGTTCTTATCAAATTTAAACATTGTTTGTTTGTATATAAAACTTTATTTTAAACAACAATTAATTCATATCGATATAGTTAATAGTCAAAAGCATTTGCTTAATTATTATTAAACTTTGAAACTATTCTATTTTGATGTAATATGAATATTTAAATAAATAATCATTGAAAGTCATAATTACGATTCATTCGACTTGTCTCACATTCAATATAAAGCCATTGATAAAGTTTCCTGTAAAGGATACGAAACACTAGTGTCTGGCGAGACAGAAAATATACACTGAAATTGTGTATTAATTGTTGTTTAAAATAAAGTTTTATATATAAGTTAATCAACAACAAAATGAATAATTTTACTGATTTACAGGTTTTGTTAGGCAAATTCAGTGAAAATATAAGTATTACGTATATGAATCATAGTTACCCAGACTCGAAAGCTCTAGCGGGTATCAGATACATAAAATCTCAATTTTTAGAGGAGGGTCAAAAACTCATCGGATTTAAACGCCAATTTTTTTTGCCTTGGAACCAAATTTTTGTTTTAAAGTTTTTTTCCTAAATTTGTTTTCTCGATAAAAGCCTAAACCACGCTCCCTCGAAAATATCGAATGATTTAAAAAATAATTTAGTGAAATTTTGGCCCAAATTTAAGGGGGTCACAAAAACTCATCGGTTTTGATGGACAATTTTTTACATTTAGCCAAAAATTTTTCAAACTTTTCAAATTTTTTTAGTCCCAAATTTTTTCCCTATTTTTGGGTGGGGGGTCAACCCTGGGCAAGCACCCCCTCAGGATAACTATGATATAAATAAAATGTAAAATTTTTGGTTGAAATAAAAATCTTAAACTTTTCAAGTGCTTTATTATTTTTATTATATTGTGGAGTTTCTAACATCTATTCAAACTTTCGATTAGATTTTCGAATCGGATTAAAACTTTATCAATATAACAAAAGTAAATTACACAGATATTGCCAAATCATATATATATTATTTTCTTTCATATTTTAGACATAATTTACATATTACATAATTATTAGAGCTTCAAAATGATTCTGGAGGAAGTTTAGTACCTGATAATACGCAGATTAAACTTTTGAAACACTTTCAGATTAATGTACCCTAAATTCGTGCGTATAGTCTGCGGATAATCTGAATAAAAATCTTAAAGTAATTTAAAAATTCTAGGTGCGGACAATCTGACAAAATTTAAGCTCAAAATAAAAACTTTATTTTAGTTAAATTTTTAAAAGTTAAGTTTGTTAACATAAAACAAAGTATTAATCAGTTCCCTCTCTAAATGTTTCAAAAATATCAAAAAGTATTTGATGCAACTCCTCATCTTCTCAACAACTTCGATATCTGAGTTTTGAAGATCCAGATAAGTGCAAATTTTAGCGTGCAGTACTTGTGTTTACAAAATGCGGACTATACGATGGTTGCGGACTATCTGTTAAGTTTTATTCAACTATAAAAAAGTCGAATTTCGGAAAAGTCTTGAATCTAATTATTATTTATTATTTGTAATTTTGGTAATTACCTTATATTCCCTCCTTCTTTTTATAAAGAAAGCTCAATATTAACATTTTAAACTGCACTTAAAATATAGATCACGACCTTAGAAAATATTTAATTAAAAGACATTAATTGAATTTTTTAAAAGCATAATTCGTTTATTAAGGTAACGAATAATTATATGTAACTTTATACTGTAATTAGTGAATATTAAATGTTTTAAAAGTACGTTTTAAAATATTGACAGTTGGTTTAGATCTTGATATGAATCGTAATTATTAAATACGCAAAAATATAGTTTTCTTGGTGTTTTTAAGATAAAATATAAAACTTTTAAAATAAAATTACGAATCCATTAGCCTTTTAAACGTAAACATATGTACATTATATATAATAACTACATATTAAAGTTTTTTTGTACTTTCAATGCAATCGCAAATATATTAAGAGAGTATGCTTTATAATAGATTAAAACATCAGTTGTATCATAATATTGCAATTATTCATCTTAAATTAATTTAAAAAATATCTGGTAGTGTATTCTAAATTTAATTGAAGGTTCAAATATCCAACAAATAAATCAATATATTTTTAATAAAAGTAGTAACGGCTTCCTTATATTATTTTCTAATCCGTTTATTACTTAAAGTTAATTTCTATTAGAGCTGATAAAAAAAGTACAATAAATAAGGTGCTATAAAAGTGATTAAAGCCAAATTTAGTTCAGCCTATTATTTAACAGTAATGCTTAAAAATGTCGCATAAGCTATATAGCATTAATAATGAATGATTTAACTTTTAAAGCACTATTTAAAATGTTTCAAACAGAAAGCGACAAATATTTAACTCTCACTCGTCTTTATAACTCAATTTAGCTCTCTGTAGAAACTGTATTCTTAATTAGATTGCATGATATACGAGCATTTCTATGAAAGATTAACACTGTATTGAGATTTTCGTTGCATATCATAAAAATAAATATTTATTGATAGAGTTGGTAATCTTAAAATAAAAATTAAAAAGGAATTTTAACTAAATTGGCGCAAAATTTGAGACTAGAGATAAGTGGTTAAGTAGTTTTGTTTACTTAAGGGCATAATGTGTGTTCAAACTTTATAGTATTGAAATTTTACAAATATTTATGTACGAATAGATATATGCGAGTTAAGTCTTACAATTTATTTATCCCATCCATGTTATCGGCTATCGTTTGTTTTTCAAAAAGAAAAACTAAAAACAATAATTTGCCGCTTAAAATAGCTTGCGATTTTCCTCCGAAAAAGAAATGTTGTCATTAGTTATATTTTAAGCAAATGATTTAGGAATGTTACACATTTTTTAATGTAAGATTTTATCCGAATTTTTAAAATATTACTCAAGTTATTACTGGTTACAGCACATTATTAATAATACAGTGATTTTTTTTGTGAAGTGTAACGAAATAAGTAATTTGTACTCAATTCCGTTTTTGGTTATATTGGATTAATATTATTCATTTTAACGGAATAAAATATTTATGTTTCGCGTTTAATCAAATAACAATTAAATTCGCATTGAAATTAGTGATCGATTAAACGCAAAAAAATTTATAAAAACTTTATATATCAAACATGAAAATTTAGAATAAATAAGCAAATAAAAGTTATGCGAAAAGTTTTACCTTTATTGGTAAACGAAAAACAAATTAAAGTTCTTATGATAATTAACGAGATATTGTTGCACATGTTTAACTTAGCAGGGAATTTATAATTATTATAATCAGTTAATAAGTAGGGATAAGCACTTAATAACAATTATAATAAACACATACACAAACACGTATACTTTAAAAGAAAATTAACACTTAAGTTTCATTCAATTTTTGGCAACGCGTGAACAAAGTTAAGTGGATAAGAGAGAAAAAATAAGAAATACTTTTAATATAAATTTAGTGCAGCACATCATCTCTGTTTGTTTCATTGACGAGCGAAACAGAAGCGAGTCGTAACTGTTTTCCCATTCGAGAAGAAATTGAGATCAAACGAAATTAAGATTAGATCTCGCTTTGAGTCAGTTAATGAGTGTGTGTAACAGAGAAAAATCGTTTTTCTATGCGTTTTTCTTCATAGAAGGAAGTCTACAAAACGCGATTCTATGCGGTGCGACAAACTTCGTAAACTAGTTTTTCGCATGAGCTTCGTCTTATTATACTGTTATTACTAAATTTTACGGTTGTATATGAAATGAAGGTTTTAAAACTTTAAGTATAAAACATTTCTCGTAAATTTTTTTGTTCAGTTTTTTTTTGTAAAAAATATTTTGATAGCTTATTACGATTAAAAAAGGATAGAAAATTTTGAAATATATTCTATGGATTTTATTTTATTTTTTCATACTTCCATTTACGTAATGCTGGTATCCATAAAGTTTAACCATTTTTTTGTGTACAAAAGAAACTGAGATATATGTTGCAATTTTTATAAAAAATAAAATTGTTTTTTTAATGATTCTGAGAAAAATATGTTACATCATATTTTTACGATTTTTATAATATGCTAAAATTTATATTTGCAAAGTGCATTTTTTTCATTAGCATACTTTGAGATGGCTTTTTAAAACTCTACCAAAGAGTAATATAAGTGATATCAATTAGAAGTATACATTAATAAATGTGAAAATGTCATAAATACCATAATTTACTATCGTGTTATATTTCACTATTTACTTTCGTGTTTTTTCAGTTTTTAATTTTGTTAAAAACTGTATTTCAATTATAACTGGGCGAATATAGCAAAGGAAAACTGATCACTTGTCAAACGCATTCTTAGGAAAAGTTGTGCGGTTAAACTTGTTTCGCTAAATCGGTTAATATGTTAAAAGTATTTTTTTACAAACCGATAAAAAATTTACAACAATGATATATATGATTATTGCAATATAAAATAGTTTTAAAATTACATTGTTTTCACTTAGATATAAAAAATTTAATTAACAGAATCATAATATTATAAAAACGAATTTTATAATTTTATAAATATATTAGAAAAGAAATAGTAGCTATTAATTTGAAATTTTTGGAATTTGTACTTAACGAACATCTTTACCAGCTTTATATCAATTTATTTAAGAAAGTAGAAGTAGAAATTGGACAATAAGCTAATTACGATTATTTGAATATTTTGACAAATAAATGCAAATACTTGTATTTTATTTGACAGAAATAAATTTCAAACAAAAATGTGTTAATTCCGCGAAAGAATTTTATTTGAAAACATAGAGAAAACAAGGATAACTTAAATAGACTTAATTTAGAATAATTTAGCTAATAAAGAAAACTTTTAGATAATTGGGTGGAATAAATTTTTAATTGTTGCAATCAAATAATTTTGAGATAAACTTTTTATTTAAAGAATTAAAAATAACTTTCACAGCAAAATATTTGAGGACAATTAATAAATACATAGGGATGTAAGAAAATAATTAACTGTATAACTATCTGTCATGCATTTGTCAGCTTTTTCTTCTGTTGCGTAAATTTTATATCCCATCGATAAAATTATCAAATTTAGTACATATAAATGCTTGGATTGAGAATGAAAAAATTTAGCGTAAATCCCATAAATTTTTATTTAAAGAAAATACATTTATTCTTATAATAACGCCTTTCTAATTTTTTAGCTCACTTTAACTAAAGGAGCTATTGGATTTGCAATGTCCGTCTGTCCGTCTGTAAGTGGACCTGTCTCTATATTTATTAAGGGTTTTTTTCTCTATATTAATAAAGGGTTTTTTTAAAAAAAATAGACTCCTATCAACAAAAATAGACTCCTATCTTCAAAAGACACCTATCTGGCTTAAGATGGGCTAAAAATGGCTTTAAATTGGCCAAAAATGTATAAAAATGAACTAAATATAGTCTTAAAATAGTTTAAAAATGCGTTTTAAAATGATAAAAATGGATAAAAACTGGCTTAAAAAGTGCTAAAATGGGTTATAAAATTCTATAAATTTATTATATGATTGTTAAAATGGCTTTAAAATAATTAAAAAAAGCGTTAAAATCAATTAAATTATGATAAAATTAGGATAAAATTGGAAAAACTATTCCTTAAAATAGCATAATAAAAACAATTTCGAGTTAATACCATTCACAAGCATAATCATATCCGCTTATCTAATACTTTTCTGTGTCCGCTTAACAACAATTTATGTGATGTTCACTCGACGGAAGCTAAAACACAACTGAATCAAAGATCTTAAAACACTTACTGAAGTACTTTTTACAATATTACTAGAGTAAAAGCCCGACTTCTTCGGGCGGAAACTATTGTAAATTTGAATAAAAAACCATTCCATCAGTTCGAAACTCCTTTAAGTCATCGTGTCCAACCATGACAATAACCAAATCCATGTAGACACCTCCCCAGCCGTCCCGGACCCCACCCGACCAAAACAAAACCAACCCCTAACAACTCGGACCCCACAATTAACCACCCGAAACCCATTCTTGCCCACCCATACCCCGCTCAAAATTATTCTCAACCCACCCCGACAAACACCAACCCACCCAAACAAAACCCAACCCAACAGGACAAACCCCATCCCACCTTAACCCTCCCCGACAAACACCAACCCACCCCAACAAAACCCAACCCAACAGGACAAACCCCATCCCACCTCATCCCACACCACCCCAATCACCCCACATCACCCCAATCACCCCACACCACCCCAATTAACCCTATCCCACCCCACCCAACCCTATCCCACCCCACCCAACCCTATCCCACCCCACCCAACCCTATCCCACCCCACCCAACCTTATCCCACCCCACCCAACCTTATCCCACCCCACACCACCCTTTCCCACCCCACCCCACCACACCCCACCCTACCCTATCCCACCCTAGCTTACCCCACATTATCCCACCATACTCTATCCAACCTTACCCTACCCTATCCCACCCACCCTATCCCAATTCATCCAACTCTATCCCACTTTAAGCCACCCTATCCCACCCTATCCCAACCTTACCCACACCACCCCACCCCACCTCACCCCAACCGACCCAACACCGTAACCGACCCGATCCACCACCCCACCCCACTCCACCCTATCCCAACCTTACCCACCCCACCCCATCCCAACCAACACCACCCCACCCCACCTCACCCCAACCGACCAAACACCCTAACCGACCCGATCCACCACCCCACTCCACCCTATCCCACCCTATCCCACCCCATCCCACACCACTCTATCCTACCCCATCCTATCCTACCCCACCCCACTCCACCCTATACCACTCACCCTATCCCACTTCATCCAACTCTATCCCACTTTATCACACCCTATCCCACCCAAACCCACCACACCCCACCCCACCCAAACCCACCACCCCCCACCCCACCCAAACCCACCCCACCCAAACCCACCACACCCCACCTCACCCAAACCCACCACACCCCACCCAACCCCACCCCACCTCACCTCACCTCACCCCACCCCACCCCACCCCACCCCACCCCACCCACCCCACCCCACCCCACCCCACCCCAACTCACCCCACCTCACCCCAACCGACCCAACACCCAACCCGTTATACCACCTGACCGATAAGATCCACCACCCCAACCCACCCATCTCACCAACCCTGACCCATCCACAACCTACTATGACCCTACTCTGACCCCAAATTTACAATTTTTCCCAACTAAACTTCCCTAAGGAGGACCCACCACTCAACCCGACCCACCACCCGATCCGACCCGACCCACCCGACCAACTCTAACCCTACAACGACCCAATATGACCCTACTCTGACCCCAAATATACAATTTTTCCCACCTCAGTCCTCCTAAGGGGGACCCACCCCTCGAAACCCCCCCATTTTTCCTAGACTCTTCAAGCTGGATCCATTAATATAGGTGTCAAGGGGGTGGGGCCCCCAGGGGAGGAGCCTTTAAAGGGACAAACAAACAGACAAATTATGAGATTTATATATATGATAGTTATGGACTTCACTGTCACCGAGTAAATACGATGCGTTATATATGAACGCATTCATTAATCCGCATTTATTTTTTGTGTAATTATCAAATGCGTAACGTATTCAAAGTTATTGTTTAGTTTTACAGTTGTTGTGTCTGAGTTATATGTGTTAATGAAGCCTAAATTTAGTTATATTTAGTGCAATTCACAGCAAGTATTATATGATAGCTTAAGTAGTATCTCTTAATCATTCATAATTGTTGTGATTATAGTTAACAAACATCAAATCTAGTGTATAACAAATTGATGAATAAAATAATAAAATATTTTTTCTGACTTTTCAGATATATGGATTTGCCCCTATCAGTCTGTCTGTCTGTCTGTCTGACCGTCCGTCACACTATGTTTATTAAGGGAATTTTTCTTTTTTTTATTAAGGGATTTTCGTTTCATTATGTTTATTAAGGGATTTCACCACTTCTTTATATTTATTAAGGGATTTTTTCTTTATATTAAGGGATTTTTTTCATAAGAAATTTTTAAAAACTCCTATCTTCAAAAAATATCATTGTTTAAAAGAAAAAAATTCATTGTTGTTAAGCAAAATATTCTTTAAAATAATTAAAAAATTGTATAAAATTAAAAACATTTTTAGCATATTCCGTTTTATCAGAATGGCATATTCCGTTTTATCAGAATGGCATATTCCGTTTTATCAGAATAGCATATTCCGTTTTATCGGAGTGGCATATTCCGTTTTATCAGAATGGCATATTCCGTTTTATCGGAGTGGCATATTCCGTTTTATCAGAATGGCATATTCCGTTTTATCAGAATGGCATATTCCGTTTTATCGGATTGGCATATTCCGTTTTATCAGAATGGCATATTCCGTTTTATCAGAATGGCATAT
>JAQGAW010000955.1:0-22623 GCA_034698025.1 Phthiracarus crinitus | reverse complement strand
TTAATTTTATGTAGAATTTAGTTGTTAAATTTCTAATAAAAATTGAATTGCTGTTTTGCGGTTTAATCGCTGTTTATTGATAATTTTTTAACCGCCAAAAACCGCAAAAACTCGTAAAATATGATCCGCAACAGCACCGCTAACAAAAACAGAGGTTTTAACCGCAACGCCGGAAGCTTTAATAAATATTAACATTATTTCAATAAAATTTAAATTTAATTTCAAACTTAATAGTTTATGGAATCATAGTTAGAAAGTTGAATAAATACTTTAAAGTTACTTGCATATATTTATTAAAAAAATTATGAAATTAATTCGTTCTTATCTATTTTAAGTAAATTGATGTAAACTTAGTTGTCATATATGAAAAATGGCAGTTTAACATCGGATTCTTAAAATATTTTTTCAAACCGTCAAAAACATTTAAAATATAAACTGCAAATCAGTTTAACCGCACCGTACGAAGCTTTAATCTTGATTTAATCAGAGTGAGCTTATAAACGATTAAATTTTAACAAATATGATTATGGGTATTAACATATTAATAACGTAGAATTTTATTCATCATTGATTTTTTGATTTACGAAAAAAGTACTAAATCTTTTTTAGTTTTAATAGACTAATCTTAATTCATATTATAATTAATGAGTTTACTAGAATACCACGCAATATCATTAATTTACTTAATAATATCTATTCTAAACAAATGGTGACAAAAATAATTAAATTACACCAAATACTGCCTCTTTATTACCGTTATAAATAGTAATTTAATTTTATAAAATAGATTTTATTACACTATAGACAGCCTTTAAGTCATCAGTACAATTAGATATGAGCATCGGTTAAAAGTTAAAGATTTTCTTTAACGTTTAACTTTAACTCGCTCAAAAATCTTAACTTTAACTTTAACCGGTTAATAAGTTTCTTATCTTTAACTGCAAGTTTATTAACCGCAGGGTTAACCAGTTAACTTTTCTTAGTGTTTGAACATAAATTATAACGTAATAAATATTTAATTGACTTTGAAAATCAATCATGATAATAAATATAAGTATTTAAACTCGTTATTCAGCCATTTAAATGATTTTTTAAAAGATATTTTTTGCAACTTTTGTAATATTTTTAACTCTGACTGGTTAAAAACATCTTAAATTTCACTTAATTTTGTTTAAAAAGTTTGACTTTTAACCTTAACTTTAACCAGTTAACCGTTAAAGTTAAAAGTTAATCTATAAAAATGCTCATCTCTAAGTATAATGCCTACGACTTTCGAGCACAACAATTTCAAATGAGTATTAAGATTAAAGTGATTTACCAATGTATTTCTATACTTTATGTTTTTGCCAATTTTAACAACTTTCCCTTTAATTGACCAAATTATTTTATAAATATCTATATTAAAAAAGCTATAAAACTGACACAGGTTTATGTTATGAGTAAGTCATTGAAAATCGATAATTATCGAATGTATTAAAATGTAATAGTTTTAAGAAAAAGAACTCAATTTTTAAAAATATTCAAAAAATTATATTGTATAAAAACTTAAAAAATATGTGCATAATAACATATTTTTTTAAATAAATGTAAAAATTTTTTAACGATTTTTCAAACTATTTTAAGCCTTTTTTGTAAAGGAAAAGTAAACGATTTTACACCCTTTTTTCTAACGATTTTCAATGCCTTAGTTATGAGACTTCAAATAAGAGACTAAAAATATTTTTGAAAATTTTAAATTAATAAAAATGGTCCGAATAATTTTTTAAAAGAAATTTAAAAATAATTTTTAGTGTATACTTTGAATTGTTAAATGTTTTAAAAATGAACTTTTGTACAATCTTTAACCGTTTTCGAGATATAATGACTAAAATGTATTTTGCTTCCCAGAGCGAACCCTATAGGACTTTGTGAAATTTTGAAAAATTCTTTATGGTCAAAAATTTGTCCTTTATCTTAGAAAAAATTTTCATTCAAATATCTCAATAACTAATTGATGAAGTGAGCTAAATAATCTTTAAATAAAGAAGATATTTAAAATAAAATGAAATTTTCTTTATTAACCCAATAAACTGCATTTACTAAAATTTGTTTTCTCTACATTATATTACTCATTATCTGGTTTTAAATCAAGTTTATTACATTTTATAATTAGGTATAATCAAAATATTTGAAAAGAAATGCCGATATAAAAACTGACGCATTCGCTAACAACTTACTAAATTGATTATATGGTGATTAAATAATAATATGTTTAAATGCAATCTTAAAATAAAATTTTGAAAGCAAAGAGCATTCTTTAAAATTATTATATTTTCTTAGTTATTTAACTATAAAATAAAATACAAGAAAAACATTCATAAATATACTTATATTGAATAGAATATTTCCATAAATCATTGATTTGCACACAATTTAGTTCAGTAATTATTATTGGCATTTTAAATAATAAATGTTTTAAATTAATAACTTTTAACTTTCGTTAAGTCAACATCAAAAAAGAACGACACATGAAACGAAGTCGCGTATTATTTACATACTCTCAAAAATAAATTTGAATTATTTTAAAGCAAAAAAAATATTATAAAAACTTTTAAAATTTTGAAATAATATTTGTAAATTTTACATAAAAATATGTAATGTTTAGTTTAAATAACTAGGTTCGTCTATCATCGTTCAAGATATAAAATATTTTGTCTAAAAAATATTTGAATTGTACAGCACTCCATATACTAACTTTCAAAATGCTTAGAATTTAGTTCTCTATATAATTTATGTTTTTAAAAACTTTTAAAAAATAAGGTACAATCACTATGGTAGATGTCGGTATCTCTTTATTGATAAATTAATGCTTGACTGTTCCATTACTATTAATTTTTAAAACGAAACTTTGCTTTTGCGTAATGAGCATAATATTTTTATATTTATCAAGTTTAATAAAGTCAAAACAGTGTAATAAAATTAATAAAAATGCTGTTTAAATAAAAATGATTCACTTGTATAAAAAATTTCAGTATACAAGTGTTGGTAAATACCTTTTCCATAGTCAAGTACAATAAATTTTTATCAGATTTATTTAGATAAAAATTATGATAAATAAGTTTTAAAGGAAAAAGAGTCATAAAATTTATTATTTAAACCATATATATATCATGTATAAAATACAGAGAAAGTTTTCATTTGAATTCTTTTGATTTAAGAAAAAGACATGAATACTTTTATTGCAATATTAATTTATATATGCTTAGGTTGTGTTTTAGTACAGTGTGTACCGAATATTGATGACGAGTATATCATTAAATTAAAACCAGGAACAACTGCCAAACAATTTATTAGTAAAAGTTTATTGAAAGCTAATAATGGAGATTTGAGACCACTTAATACATTAGTGAAACACGTCTATAGCATTGTTTTTGATGGATTCTCTGCCAAACTCGACAAATCACAGTTAACTGTGCTTCAAACAAATAATGAGGTTTTTATGTCTTAGGAATTCTAATTTCTATTTTGTTGAAATCATACTTTAACTTAAATTTGATTCTATCGATTTAGATTGAAATAATTGAAAAGAATGATATCGCGAGAGCCTATGATATCAGACCACAAAATAGTGAATGGATAACACAAACAGACTCTCCATGGGGTTTGGCGAGAATATCTGCAAATGAGAGACTAACTAACAGTCCATATAACTATAAATATAGAAGTTCTGGTGGAAATGGTGTCACAGTTTATGTTATCGACACCGTATGCTAACCTTTCAAATTAAATCTAATCTAATATGCTTACAGTAAAATCTTATAAAATGCATTTAAATACATTTCACTGAACACTTATTTATATAATCTGTCAATGGCTGATGATTTAATGCGCTGCAATAGATAGTACCCCAGTATCTTGTTTTTAAACTTTCACTTGTATAAAACGATTACCGTATAATCAATCACTCAAAGAGTCTATATTAAAGGTTTTACTGTAATTATTAGGGCTTTGAAAATCTTTAATTAACGATTTAATTTTTCAAACGAATTTCTTAATTCGATCCATTCGTGACGTAATATTAATCACTGTAGATTTTAAATTAACTTAAATTTTTCTAACGATTCAAACGAAACTAACGAATTTTGGCATATCTAACGATTCTAAATATATCTAACGATTTTACGAAAATTATCTGAAAATGAGCTAAAAAATGATGAAAATAGAAAAAATATGGTTGAAAAGTTTTCTTAATAAAAATTTTCTAAATTCGGTTTTAAAAATGTATATAAAAAGTGAATTTTGATTAAAATGAAAACTATAATTTCCATCAGTTTCTATTTATACAGACTTTATTTTCATAATATTAATAAATATATGATAAATTTAAAGTTTCTATATAAAATTTTAATGTTTGTATGGCTTAAACGCATTATTAAATTAAATAATGCTTAAAAATTTCTAACGAATTTTTCTAACGATTTTTCAACTTTTTTCTAACGATTACTTAACGATTTGGCACTAGTTTTTCTAACGATTTTCAAAGCCCTAATCATAACATTTAACAATTGTTTTCAATACTGTTTGTTTAAATTTTATAATGTATTTGTTTATAACGTAAAACATGTGTTTATCTGTGTAACGGATAATCATAAAGAAAATCATTTAATGGTAACAATGTGTACATAATTTATTTTAGAGTATAATAAAAGATATCTGTTTTATATCTGACTAATCCGTATTTTGTGGTATATTCAGCTTTTGGCGGTTTATAGAATAGAAACTAAAATAGAGTGGTATATCCTTTTTTGATGATATTTAAGTTATATTCAGTAAGATTAGCTTATAAGTACTATTTATTTGGTTTACTGTCAAATAAATATGCTTATTATCACAATTAAGCTCACATTTCGTAAAACACGATTCAGCAACAAAATATCGAAACTCCAAAACACAACAAAAAACTTCTATTCAGTTCAGTTTGAACTTTTGCCATCAGTATTAGCTCACAATGTGTTTAAAAAATGTTGGTTAATATTAATTAAATTGAAATGCATTCAAAGATTTTGTTACTCTGCTTATCGCATCTCATTTTCATTATAAACTCGCGCATAGATTTATGAGTTATGATTTAAATACAGTAATTGCGTTGATTGTCAAACATATATTTGAAGGGTTCTCTTCTCGTTTCATTACAGTATTTATCTCTCACGTGTATATACATTTATTAGCGATAAAATACTACATGATAGCGAGAACGTAAGGTAGAATCAGTTTCGTACAGATAATGTATCCGTACATAGAGTACAGCTGTAACTGATGCGAACTTACGCGTTAGAAATTGTTTCTCACGATAGTTGACCTTCAATTTCAAATTACTATTTGCTGATATTTCTTAAGTTTCGTAGCATTCAATTTGCATTATTGCTTAGCGAATACATTATTACCGAATATATATGAATTCGCAATTTTTTATCGTAAGCATAGAATAAATTACATTTTGATATGCGAAATAAATTTCGGGAAAATATTATTTATTATTATCGGAAAAAAGGAAATCATTATTTTTGATAATAAATCAAATCTAAATAATAATTACACTTTACAATGATATATAAAAATAAATTTTGCAATAATAATATTGATTTTTTATGCTTTTGTTTCGTTTCAACAGTCAATAACAATAATCGGGGAATTCTTTTCCGGTTACTAATGAATAATAAATAGAGAAAATTCAATACAATATTTTGAGTATTTCAGATACAATCGATTTTTATCAAACAAATAAAACTCTTGTAATTTAAAAAAAACAAAAAATAAAATTTCACAAACACAGCAGACATACATGAATCGAAATTTTAGTGCACAGTAATGTACTTTTTCTCTATTGTACTCTTTTATCAAGTTTTTTTTTCATTTTCCAGATAAGAGCAGTTCTGCAGCTAAATGTTTGTTCAGCATTGAGACACTTGTAGAGCATTTTCTACCTGTGACTGACTACAAATTTAACCGTTCATTTCACTTTATATACGTGTCTGAAACGTATTGCAAACGCATTGAAGTGCGTTTTAGCCAGAATTTTCAGCCCAATATAAAACGGAAATTAGTCTTTTACAGCGAAAGTATAAATTATTATACGTAACCTTAATATATATATTCCATTGAGTTTGTGTTTAGACCAGAATTTAACGCAAAAAAAAAATAAAAAAATTTATTCTTTAAAGCAATAAACGTGTGTACGTGTAGTGTAAAGCGTGTGTACTGTATTATTAAAGCGTGAAATGCTTTTATTGTGAATATTTTTTTCACTGAAATCAACGCAACTATTGATGCCATGTGTTATTTTCAACGTTAACGCAGCAAAACTCTTAAAATCGCATAAAATAGTTATTAACGTTACAACGCATATATATATCATTTTATTTTGTATAAGAACGTGTTGTTCAATACTGCACTTAACGTAATCTTTAGAATCGATAAAATTTCATAACCAAAAGGTAAGCATTAGTAAGTGAGATATGAAGTCATTATCTCTTTTTTACTTTGCTTTCTTGGAAAATCACGTCTTATGTTGTAAATTATTTTGTTATTATAAATAAGTTTATCAAGATATTGCTAAACGAACCATAATATGCGTGTTTTTTATGGCAAAACAATATGAAATTCTTTTTATCATTTTAAACAAAAAAGATAAACTGTTTGTCGGCGACCAATAATTATTTATTTCATTTCTTATTTTTTTCTACCAATCATATAATAAGCCACTAGTTATTCCAGTAAAAACTTGTAATATAAAACTAATGATAGAAAACTTTAACCTTTCAGTGTTATTTCCTTTGCTTTTTTAAAATAATCAGATAATAAAATAGTGTTTTTATAGATTCTGAGAACAAAAAATAAAACTAAAGGAAACTTTCTTTTATTTCATTTTGTCATATTGTAAGTATTATATTATTTCAGTAATATTTATTGCGTAATTATTACGCGTTTTAGTTGCTATTAACGATCAAATCATTACACGCCACTGTTATAATAATATCCAACAAATAATTAGTGTTTAATATTTTGTATTTAAATAGTAATTGCTTTTTAATATTAAAAAAGTAGTTTACTCTGTATTTTGTTTTGATTATCGAAAGAATAGTATACGGAATTGAAATATACAATTATATATAGAAAGATCCGTTTGTTGTAATTATTTAATATAAACATACATAAGCGAAGTTAATTGCTATAATTATTTTGTAAGTAGTTTTTTATTTCTCAGTAAAGATTTATTTCTTTTTATAACTTGTGTACTGGTTTTGTGCTTGCATTTGCTGTAAAAACTTTTTTCATTTATAGATTTAGTGAGTGACGTTTTATACGTTCCATATTTGTTTTAATAAAACTTCATGTGAAATAAAAATTAATCGAAAAACTTTTTAAATTTTATTTTTTCTTAATAATTATTTATTTTGATGACATTTCACAGACAATAATTGGCGATAAATAACTGACAATAATGGGCTCATTAATTCGCAGCATATCGAACGAAATCACATTTTTCATGCAATCGGGACTCATTCGTGAGTTCGTGACCGTCGACTTAAATAAATTTAACCTGAAAACTCTCAAATATCTGGCGTGTGATTTCATAGACGAAAACTTTGCGGACCACAAAATCAATGGACTCAGCGAGCGATTACTGTTGTTTCGCCACGACTACAGTTCCGATAACATTCTTCTGCCGATTAATAATGAATCGGATGTTACAAACGGAACAATAGTCGAAATTATTTTTATTAACGATAAAACCGCAGACATAAAGACAGATAAGCAGAAGAATCACTCTCTTGTGGTTCACTCGTACAAAACGCCACATTTTTGCGATTATTGCGGAGAATTACTATTCGGTTTAATACGCCAGGGATTAAAATGCCGGTTATGTGGTCTCAACTGTCACAAGAAGTGTGCGTACAAAATACCGAGAAATTGTTACGAATTGCGCTCATCTGGCGATTCAAAGTCCAAATGTTCGACCAATGAGTTAATCCGACATCAGATAAGCGTTAATCAGAATATGGGTTCGACAAACACATCGGTCATCGAAGTTCCGCATACTTTTCTAATTCATTCGTACACTCGTCCAACCGTTTGCCAACATTGCAACAAATTGCTGAGAGGTCTGTTCAAACAAGGCGTTAAGTGCAGAGATTGCAAACTAAACGCTCATAAAAAGTGCATCTCGAAGATACCGCTAAATTGTTGCGGCGTTGAGGAAGCGATTTCCGAAATCAGTGAAGAAAATGAGGATAACTTTTTCGTTAAAAACGATTCCGATGACGAACTTGAGAACCGAAGCACAGTTTCGGAAATAAGTGAACAGTTGGACACCGATAAAACTAGTATACCGTTGATGCGAATTATGCAAAACGTGGACATCAGTAACCAATCGGCGCAATGTTTGTCTCATCTTAAAAACGCTAACCTAAACATAGACGACTGCAATATTGATTCCAATTTTCCATACAAAATAAATAAAGACAGAGTTTTGGGTTCTGGACATTTCGGTACTGTTTACGCGGGCGTTAACATCAATATGGGACACATTGTGGCCATTAAAGTGATCGAAAAATCAAAGTTTATTTCAATGGACGAAACGAAACTGAAAGACGAAATGTTAATTTTACAGACCATGAACTTTCCCGGAATAATTAAGTTGGAGATGATGTTTGACAATCCGGAGAAAATATTTGTGGCAATGGAACGATTAAACGGCGATATGTTAGACATGATAATTTACTCCGAAAAAGAGCGTCTGTCAGAACCGATAACTAAATTTCTGACGTATCAGATCCTGATTGCATTGAATTATTTACACTCTCGAGACTTATGCCACTGCGACCTCAAACCGGAAAATATTCTTTTATGCGATTCCAAGTCTGAATATCCGCAAATAAAGTTATGTGACTTCGGTTACGAACGTATTATCGGGAAAAACTCTTTTAGTCAGAGTATTGTGCGAACACCAGCTTATTTGGCGCCAGAAATATTATACAACTATTCGTGCTATAAATCTCTAGATATGTGGTCAATGGGTGTCGTTATTTACGTGACATTAAGCGGAACTTTTCCGTTCAATGACGACGAATACATTTCGGATCAAATAAAAAATGCGGTTTTCATGTATCCGCCGAATCCGTGGCGCGAAGTGTCGCAGAAAGCAATTGATCTCATCAGTAACCTTTTGGAAGTGAACACTGAAAAGCGATTCACTGTTGAACAGTGTTTGGCGCATGAATGGTATAAAGACTTTTATGTTTGGACTAAATTACGTGAACTCGAAGACAGAGTGGGAACGCGATGGTTAACACAGCAGTCTAATGATGCGTATTGGTTACAGTTTCGTAACCAGAATCAAGTTTCTGACACCAATCAAATCAACAATTTGATCAGCGATAGAATAATTAACGATAATTATAATCAAAATGAGTATAACGCGAAACACTCTGATCCAACCAATCAAACAAATGGTGAAAAGAGGGGTCTTTGGACACTAATGAATCTTTAATTTATATCCAAATTTCGATTTTTTCGGTCACTGAAACTTTCTTATATTTCGGAATTTTTCTTAAAATCACTTAATATTTGTTTCGTACGCCATTTCTCTATCATTTGTTATTAATGTATAACAGACAATCAATTTATTTAACAAATCATAATTATCAATGAAAATTGAAGCATTTTTAAAATTAAAATCAATATCTTATTATTATTATTGCAGTTTTTATTAAATTAAATTAATAATGATAACTTGTAATCGAAAATATTTGATTACGCAATGCATTTGAATTTTTTTATTAATTCAATTCTAATTGAATTGAATATGATATAACTTATAAATGAACATTAAAATAGGTTTAACAGTTAACACCAACGAATCGAATCCCAGAGATGTCTTTCTTCCTGAAAATTCATTAATAAGTTCAATTGTGTCGCGAATTAAAATATAATAAATGTTAATCTAATTCTACCTCAAAACTTAATTGTCGATTACAGTCAATTTCGTGCTTTAATTTGTTGAACTCAACTCTCAATTGTTCCATATCTTGCGCTAATTTACTATTTAAACCGATTAAAGCGTGAATGCAATTATGTTTGCGAACGTCACCGACCGATAGCCGACAACTTTCGCATATCCTCTCCGGATTGTAATCACATTTAGCCAAATGATGGTCCAATTGATCGATAGAGCAAAGTTTGTCGCATCCATATTCTCGATAATCACAGTATATTTGGCACGTTTTCAATAATTGATCGAATTGTTGTGCGTTTTGGAAACTATATTCGTTTAACGCGCTTCGATCGTATGGACACGTTTTACTGTTACGCATCCACTCTCTTATGCAATCATCGCAGTATAACTGTTTACAGCATATTAGTTGTATTGGTTTGTTTGCGACACCCAAACAAATACTGCATAATAAACTTTCAATTTCGAATTTTGAAATATTAATTACGCGCTGTTTATCAAAACCCGGCATTTTTTAGTTAAATTAGTTTTTTTTGTTCTCGTAATAATTTTAATATAATTGTGACACAATTTTTTCAATAATTTACTACAAGTTTTCCAAAATAAATAGCAAACTTAAAACTTTAAAGTTTTATTTAAGAATAAACAAGAAATTTCCATGTCTTGATGAAACAATATTTCAATTTATATATATTTATTATACCAATAAATATATCACACATGACAGCTTGGATAAGATAAAAGGTTATTACTTGTTAACAAAAACATTCATATAAATATACTTATGAACGCGTTTACTATCGATTAACAGTAAGTTGTGCTTAAAGAGGTCCACAAACAGACATTGTAGTACATCAAACCCGTAATATGAACTTATGAAATATCATGTAAAAAGTTAAAGTTCTTCTACTTTAACAGTACTCGTATATTCTGGCTAAAACCGCAAATTCGAGGAATTCGGACAAAATAAATAGGGTTTAAAATTCATAATTCATTATATAAACCGTTTGAATAGGTTTTCCTGGAGGATAACACAAACAATCGAGATTCGGTTGAACCCGAATTTGGTTGTGTTTAGTCCTTACATACCTTACATATTTTTTTAATAAAACATTTAATTTATCTAAATGTTCAGAGTTTATCGAAATCATTTTATTTACTAACAGTATAATGCTCTCTTTAAAGGTTACATAAAGTTTAATGAACTAAAATGTTATCAAATAAAGAGTACAGTAAACTTGAAAACATCGAAAGGTTTTTGAGATTTCGCAATGAAAAGAGTGAGCCATTCACTCGTTTGCGATATCATATTAATAAGTACGTTACGGTATGATATAAAGAAGGCGTGCGAATAGTATCAAACTATAATCTGTAAGAGAGTGTGAATGAAAGAGAAACGAATGCGGATTTTAAAATTTGAGTCAATAACTAAATCAATTAAATATAAAACCTAAAGCTTCATAACGTCTAACACTCTTATATTAGAGCCAAACAATTTTGAGTTTAAAACTAAATTTTATGCTTGAAAATAATTTGATGACAGTTCTAAACTTATAGTATTCTGTAAATTTAAGACTATTTTTTTATTTTGTTTTTTTAATTTACATCTTTGTTTCTAAAAATTATTATAAAAATCTACATTCAGAAAATTTGAGAACAATTTAAAAATTATAAATAAACATAAAAGCATTATTTTAAAGATATTCCCGCCTCTAATAAGATTGAAATAGAGATATGAGACACCAAACACTATGATGTAATACGTGACAGCGATGATTGTACGAACATATAGCGGAATGAAACACAATATTACAGTTATCGATCCCTTTGAATGGTATGAACACTTAGTTTCAAAGTTGTAATAATATTTATAGATGTATGGTTTAAGGTCATCCATCACATCCCTCATACATCCACTTCTGTAAAGCGATTCATCCAAACAATCCAAATATTGTCGATATAGACAACACTCAGCATTAATAACATCCGATTGTTTTGTCGATATTTTAACAGATTTCGTTAATTCACGTCTTAATTCGTAACAATCGGTAAAATTAGCTGTTCTTACGCATCGGTTGTCCATTGCCTTCAAATAAATATCACTGGGAATATCCGTATATTCATCGCATCTATTCATTTCAAATTGACTCATACGTACATACTGTTATGATTAACAATATTTTTCCAATCATTTCTTCGCTCAATAATTTATGGGTTTTTTGTATAAAATCTTAATTTACGTGAACTCAAATTTAAAACTTAATTTATGTGAACTCAAATTTAAAACTTAATTTATGTGAACTTAAATTTAAAACTTGGTTTTATTTTACTTTTGTTTAAGTAAAATTCACGAGCGATTTTTTCTAACTGTTAAATAATAGGTTTGCTTTAAATCAATTGACATTTTTCTTCGCTATAAACTTAAATTCACGCGATATTTATTTAAACCATACAATTAAACACCAAATTCAAGAACGAGTGAATATTTAAAAAAGGCTTTCTACATGATTGATGTATAATTAACGGTCCGTTTATATATTTATTGTCATTCATTCCTTTATATTGTTTAATATAGCAGCGATACATGATTTTATGATTGTATGACACTCTTATTTTTTGCATTTCACAACAATTCTCTTTTTAATGTAAAAACTTTTACGGGTATTGTTAGGCAAACTCAGTTAAATTAGCTTAATTTAGTATTGTATGAGAACGTAGCAGAGATGAATCAATTAATATAATACTAGTAATCAAATCATCACAAAAATTGATTTAAAACTTTACAGTTTAAGATAATAAGCGTATGGCGTAAAAATCGTAAACGATTAATAGGTACCGTAATTATATACAGCCTATTAGTTAAAAATGATTATAACAAAAAAATAACAAACAATAAAATATCATAAAATATATTTTGTTATAAAATGAGTTAAATTGCATTATCAACCGCTTTGGTTAAATAGTATTTGGTGTTTTCGTATGCGACAAATAACGCACCCGTAGATGGAAATGTGCGCAAAAGAGTAGGCATCAAACCTTTGTAAAGCGCGCCGATTCCTTCGGTGCGTGCGATCCTCAACAATACAGTTAACATTCTTTCCTTACTCGACTCCACTTGTATTCTGGACTTTACCACATCAAACGGAAATATCGACGACCATAAAGCGATTCCTCCCACACCGCCAGCGATTATCGTTTTGGCTAAACCTTAATCCAAATAATCCCAATTATTTTATTTAACCAATAAGTTCTGTATTACTCACCAATGTTTTCTTCGTCGCCAGTTCTGAGCATATTTTTCGTTAACTCGTATCCACCGAAAAAGAAAAAATAGCCCGGCATTTCTCGGGCCATTGTAGAACTCAAACCGCGAAATAGACCCGCAATGCCTTTAAAAATTAACGATACAATTTAAAAATTTAAAATATTAATCAATAAATCGAATTAATGGAGTTAAAAAACCTTCGTTGTGCAAGATTTGTCGAGTTATCAAGACAGGACCACTAATTTAAAAAATGGTATAAATTAAAATACGTTTTGGATTATATAATTTCGATTTCTTACGTGCGACTATTATGACCGCATTCTCGCAATGCCTGTAATTTACATTTCACTAATTCTGTCGGACATAAAGTAAACGAAGAAAAAAACGCCGCTAAAAATCCTGAGATCAGATAAAATAACGTAAAATTCATGCAAGATTTAAAAAATTAAAATAAAATACCTGCAAATGCATTATCAAGAGGACCACACTTCTCTATTCCTCTCGAATACGCAACAAACTGTTGACAGAACCCGTACGCGCAAAATAGTACCGAATTTTCTGCTATATTAGCGGCTAAAGCTGGGACTGTTCCCGCGTAAAGACCATTACGCAAACCATCCTATTTATTTGATTAAATTTTTTATTATTTCCGAATTAATATTTTATTTCGGGTAATTATCGCCGAAAAAATTGGATTTAAGATATGGAAATATAATTAATTATTTGAACTATTAAAAATTTATATTATAAGTTTTAACGATACACATTTGCCACACACGCTCTCATTTATCAAATACAAAAAACCTAACTCTCAAAGTGCAATGAAACCAAAAATCGAGTTTAGAAAATGTCTAATCTTATTTAAAGAATAGGGAATTCATTACAAAAAATTGATGTACAGTTTGTTTAGTAAATACATTATCATAAGAGATCGGAAAATGGGGACAATATTTCTAACATTTCGGGGACACGATTGGGGACACGTATTTAATAAAAATGGGGACAAGAATGGGGACAAATAAATCTGTTAAATAATTCAATTTATGTTTTGGACGATAAAAAAGTTTTTCAAATTTTTAAGTTTTAAATAAATTCTGCGGTTTATATCAATAAAAATGTGGTCATACTTTAACTTTTGTGTATTTTTTTATACGACATAGAAAATGCAAACTTTTTAAAAATTATGTTTTGAATTAGATTTATGAAAAAAAAATTTATTTTTCTCATTTTTATATTAAATTTTAGAAAAATAAGTAAAAGAGGACAATTCATAAATTTTGCCAACTTTGGGGATATGTCCCCAAAATGTGGACAATTTAGTAATTTTGGGGACAAATGAGGACATTGTCCCCATTTTCCGATCTCTGATTATCATACATTATCAAACAAATACTATCAAACACAGATTACGATCATAGATAGACTATAAATATGATAAAAACTGAGAATTCTCTGTGACAACGATAAGTACTTTATTTACTTTCGGAAAAATATTTGCATTTTCAACGTCATATGAAACTTGCGCTTTAGTTTAATTAAGTTTGATTCAAAAGTAATCGGTAAATATAATCAATTTTTAAAAATTTGATTACGAGAAAAGATAAATTCAAAAAATTTTCACAATAAAAATGATGGTATTGTTTCGATACCTTAATAAATGTTTGACGAAAACACGTGAAAGCGTTTGAGTAGAGCTGAGGAAATGTCTGCAGTTTCACTTTAACCGTGTCTAATGGCTGTCCAACAAACACATTCATAGATCCGCCTAAAAGTATATATCGAATTACTATTTAACATTTAATGGTATTAATGGCAGCAAACCAGCGGATCCAGCGATGAGGTCAACAGTTCCGATCGCGAACTGCCTTAACGCGTGATTGTCTGAACTCATTATTACTATTTGTGTTCAATAATTTTATTTGGTTTATATTAATAATAAAAATTTGACGCAATTTCATGACTGATTAAACTGCTGATGCGTTTCACATATCTCTCGCAAACACTTATACGTACAATACTTATACCAAATAATTATCTGTTGAAGTATGCGTGAATCACTCGAAACAAACAAACCGTACAAACAGTGTAAACTTTGTATTTAATTTCGCAATAAACGCACACGTGTTTATGTTTTGTATTAAACTTGAAGCGTGCGATTAATTACTATTTTGCTTTCAATTTTATTTAATAGATGTCAATGCTTGGAAGCTTATGTTAAATGTTGAAATATATCCGAACTTTTTAAGGAATAGAGTTACATTTCGGAGTGTAGTAAATAACGATTAAGTTTTTTTTGCGATTTAAAATAGAAATGCAAAATTTTTTTTATAAATTAAAGAAACTAATTTCTAACAAAATTAAGAAAACTATCAAGAAATTCGTAAACACTATTAAAGTATAAAATCAATTTTTATGATGATTTGATTACTCTTACTCTCTGCTACTTTCTTCTATAATACAAAATTAACGATTAGTCTATTTTTACTGATTTTGTCTAACAATATCAACAAAAATGTTTTTACTATAAAGATTGTTGTGAAGTGTAAAAAATAAGAGTGTCATACAATAATAAAATAATATATCAATATTTAACAATATAAATGAATGAATGGCAATAGATATAAACGAACCGTTAATTAATTAATCATCAATTATTTAGAAGACTATACGCTTATCTTTGTTTTTTATATTTCATCCATTCTTGAATAGTATGGTTTAAATAAATATCGCGTGAATTTAAGTTTACAGCAAAAATGTCAATCAATTTAAAGCAAACATATTATTTAACAGTTAGAGAATCAATCGTTCGTTAAATTAATAAACAATTTTATAAACACAAATTAAGTAAAAGTTTAAATTAAGTTATTTTAAAAGTTAAGATTTTTTGGGAGCAAATTAACACAAATTATTAAACGAAGAAATGATTCTAAAAATATTATTAGTAATAACAGTATGGATGCGTTGCCATAAAATGATTAAATGCGAGCGATATATGGATATTCCGAGAGATGTTTATAGTCAAGCGATTGACAACAAATGCATAGAACAACCAAATTTTACTGAATGTTACCAATTAAGACGAGAGTTGACGAAATCAGCTAAAATATCAACAAAACAATCGGATATTATTAATACCGAATGTTGTCTGTACCGACAATATTTGGATTGTTTTGACGAATCGCTATACAAAAGTGGCTGCAAAAAGGATGTTATGGAATATCTCAAACCATACATATATGAATATTATTACAACTTCGATGCAAAATGTTCATACCATTCCAAGGGGTCGTTAACCGTACTGTTATGTTCAATTCCGTGGTATATTCGGACGATCATCGCTGACATGTATTACATTATAGTGATTGCTATCACATCTCTTTATTTCCAACATAACAGATGCAGAAAATTCTTAATATTTATATTATGTTTAGTTATAACTTTCAAATTATACCAATATTTTACGAATGAAGAATTTTGTAATTATTTTTACTAAAATATTTTGTTAAATTTAAAGAAACAAATGATGAATCTATAAATCAAAAAAACATCACTCAAAAGATTTTAGTTAAAAAATTTTTAATTCTTTAAAACTTGATTAATAACAAACATTGTGTTTAAACATAAATCTTTACCTTAAAAAAAATAATATTTATAACTTTTATATTAAAAAACTGTTGCAATAAAAAATTAACTCAATTTAATGTTAGCGTAGACATGATGTTGATTTGATAAATATATTGCAAAATACAAAAATAAATACATAAATTATCTTATATTATATATCTTTATAAGTTTTTAACATTTTCTAAACAAATGTATGGCATATTAGTTAATAGAATACAAGTTGTTTGTGAGATTTTAATTCATTTTAAATTTTAACCCTCGATTAGCAGCAGAAATGTCTTAAAAAATAATGTTATTTTACCAGATTTTAAAATAAACATAAAAATACGAATCATAAATCAGACATATATATTTAGATGAGTATTTTGACATTTATTATCTAATTGATGATAAGTGAGTTAATTTATTTTAATATTTGGAATTTAAAAATTTGAAAATAAAAGCAAGATTATAATTAAAGGATTTGAGTTGAAAAAGAAATGAATACTTTTTGTTAACTTGTTATAAGCTTTGAATAATTTTTAATTTAAATTAAAGATTACATGACATTTTATTTTTCATAAAACAAATTTTGTGCATTTTTAAGTATTTGGCCCATTTTATGGATAAATAAATACATGGAGTATTTTTAATTAAGTTTTTAACTGTGATTAAAATTAATTTTATCTTATAATTTTTAAATAAGATTAAAAATTATTTATATACTGAATTTAATTAAAAATTTCAAATATAAGTGATGTTCAAAAGTTCGTGGCACTCATAAAACCATTAAAATTGTTCTTTTTAAAAAAGTTACTAAAATTTAATATATACACATTAATATGTACATTAAATTTACACATAAACGACTTAATAATTTTATAAATTTGTCACAAAAAATTTAAAAGACATTAATGTGTCATAAAATATTTTCCACCAAATTTATTCGAAAAGATAGTCTAAGTGTGATTTTCCACTTTTTTCGATGCATTTTGCAATGCCTTCATTTTTCCTCATTTTTAAATAGAAATTTTAAAAGTAAATGTCTGAAATTTAAAATCACATAATACGTAACGCTTTTAGAATATAAAGTCGTCTTTAAGTTACAATAAAGAACATCTGAGAAACGAAAGAATTTCCTTCATTCAAATATGATCATTTGAAAACCTAAACTCCGAATTTCTGGGAATTCATTCATAAATTATTTTGACAATCATTATATCACATCAATTCAAATCAATTATTTTGTTATTGTAAAATTAAAGCTTATTTTCTAATCACAATTTAAACTAAATAGTATTTTAAATCTTAATAAATTTAAAATCAAATTAAATTATTAGTTGTTCAGTGTGCTGTTTGTGACCATAATTTTAGATATTGTATGGTAAATAATTAAAATAATGTTAATTCTTTCGTTAATTTAATAATTAACAATAATTAAGGACATTGTGGTAATTATCCGGAAATTGCTTGCAGACCTATTTATAAATACTTTTACATTTTCTTAGGTTTTATTTATCTAAGTTTTAGACTTAGAATTAAATTCAAAAATCTGTCAAAACGTAATTTTATCAATAGTGGACTTAAATTTTAAATATTTTAAAGTGTTTAATGTAAGCTTATATATGAAAAGTGTATGAATTTATAATGAAAAAATTGACGAATGGTTATTGTAAAACGTTATAAAAATCAATTATTAATTTTATTAAAAACTATATATAAAAACTTTACGATTCTATAACTATTGTAAATAACAAAAATTTTCTTTATTAAGACACTCCTGCTTAAACCTGTCCATATAATAAAGAACTAAAAAAACATTATGCGACAGCATATGGCGAACAATAGCCATAACTTCGTAAAACTGCCATAAAATTATAATGAAGTGTCTCGACTTCCAAAGCGGTTGGAAGTTCGTTGACACCGGCGTCGAGAGCGAATCTCTCCGTCTGTCTCTGTCCGTTGGCAGTTGAGTTATAAGGTAGAGATAATGGTATTGGTTGGCACTGACTTGCTTTTGGACATTCACCCACATCGGGTAATTCGTAGTCAAAAACCGATGCGATACCCGCAGCGGTTTTCGGGTAATAAAACGCGAATAACTCCGGAGGTAATGTTTGAGCTAATCTTTGTATAGCGACCGGAACTTGTGGCTGATAACCACGAACCAAGTTATTGATATCCTCAACAATTTTGTCGTGAACGTAACACATCTCTCCATAGCCTATTTGCCACACTTCTTTGATCGGTACGTTAAACGCAGTCAATAAGTCCTCATTGAAGTTTGCGGGCAATATTAGTCCAGTTCTGACATCTAATCGCGTCTCCAAGTCATATGTATCAGGAAGTAAACGACTGTCGTCTGATAATTGCCACTTTAAAAATACATAATCTGCTAAATATTCATGGAATGGATAAAATGCTGGGCTATAATCAAATTGGAAAAAATTATAGTAAATTATTGTGAATAGCTATAAAAATTGCTGCGACAAAATTTATAAAGTACGGTAATTGCATACTTATATGCGGATAAAGAAAAAATTATTTTCTTGGGTTATTGCGAGAAACAAAAAAGAAAATTCAATATTTTAGTTATGGTGACTTAGAAAACACCTGCACTTTTTATCTCACGTATCAACATTTTTATTAAAATTTTTTAGTATTTTCTTGTTTTTTATTAAAAGATTTTGCAGTATATTTAAACAGATGCACAGAAGCATAATTTCTATCATTTTAATTGTCTACTCTCAACATTATTACATTTTCACCATAATTTTCTTTTATTTGTGTGCTTATATTAAAATTGTTTTCATCTAATTTATGAATAAATTTAATTTTTCGGAAATATAAAAAGATTTTATCTGTCTTCCTGGTGTTTATGAACTTCCATTTAATAATTTTTTCCGGGATTAAGAGATTACCGCAATATTAATTGACTGCACAAACGATTAATAGTGTCTCGGGAAGCTCAGTATATTTATTGTTGTTTACAACAATTAAACACACAAATCTTTTTTTAATTTTATTTATATCTTGAGGTAATATTCAAAAAATAACAAAAATCGTGTTTCACGAATAAAATCAATTTTGTTTGTTTTTTGGGTTTCTATAAAAATCTTTTTATATGTCATACGAGCCGAAAATAAGTGCTCAATTTAATAACATCGACTTTAAAACTGTAATAACGTTTGCCTAATGTGAAACTAACTTTTCTGATATGAAAAACTATTAATTATGAGAAAGTAAACCAATTAAAGGATCAGAGAGAATAAAAAATTATTGAAATAAACTTAAGTCACGTTAAAGACTTTCCCAAACTGACAGTTTAACTAACGTTAGGCGTGGGATATACTGTTGTTTAACCCATTCCGTTCCGTTTTGTATTTGGTTTTTAAAGGTTAGGTATTTTCATATTCGAAAACATGTTTTCATTGATATTGAAAAATTTGTTTGCGTTGTAAAATTTTATTTAACTTAGAAAAATTTAAAAAAAAAACAAAAACGTAGAAAAACAAAAATATAACACATATTCAAGATAAGCGAGAATAATAAATAAATCATATAATGGGCAACTTTATAGATTAAAGCTTTATTCAAGTTTGATTCATGGACAATGGAAAACTAGTGTGACTTTGGCTTTTGCTTCAACTTTCTATTATGATGAATCACACGCACATCAAAAATAATATAATTGAGTGAAATCTAATAAAAGAAATTTGGCTCAGGAATCCGCCCAACAATTATCGCACGCTGTAACTCATGTTCGAAACCCTTTTTATCCGCTTATTTAATATATTTAATCAGAACTTCAAGAACTATCTGTTTGAACATAAAAAATTAGTTCGAAAAGAAAAAGAAGAAAACGAAATTTCTGATATTCGGGTCAAAAAGAAGAAAAAACAAACTGAGGTCTTTTACATACCAAGGCTGATGAGAGAAAAAGAAGAAAACAAGCAAAATAAGTGCTGTTGGGATTTTCGGAGTATCATAAACAGATTTTAATGATACATTACACACACTTTCTGAAGCGAGTGTTGTATAATTTTTTAATCTATTTTGTAAAAATTCAAAGCCGCTTTGCTTAAGAGCATAATATCTATAGTTAATTAGCAGTAATTTTGATTACAATGATAAGAATGCTTAAAAGTTACGATTAAAAAAGTTTTAATAATATGAAAGAAACAAAAAATAATGCTTTAATTAATGCCTCGTGTAATGATTTAAAGGGAGGCTTATTATCAAGTATTCATTATTCTTTATATCATTACTTTCCATCTTAAAACTAAAACAAAAATTTAAGTGTTAGTTAACCGAAAGAGTAGAAAGAAAAGATTTCACCAAAAAGATATATTTAAAAATTTTAATTATTCTGCGCTCATATAAGCAAAAATGCGAGAAACAACTGCTATTCGTGCTGTTTAATCCAGAACACGATTATTTAAAATAAAGGCGTAGTATTATTAATGATATTCGAGTATAAAAATTAAAACGATTATTAATTTTATTTTGTTAATAATTAACTATAATTCGATACGTACTCGTTGTTAGCGATTTGAATACTGTAATCGCCATAATAACCACCGATGGACAGATGAGCTTTAAAATGTTCGGTAAAACCAAGAAAAGTTGTAAACTGAGTGTAGTTTTGAGATACTTGAAAGATGGATGTTAACCATTCCGGTGGTTCCCAACTGGGACTGCCGCCTCTCTCGTTCCATTGTCGCCGAACGCAATGAGGAGTACGGTATTTCACCTGTTGGTACGCAAAAGCGCCATCAGGTATACAAAAATCGTTTTTCACGTTTCCAGCGGTGCCGAACCACTTCCAAAATATACTCTTCTCTGGTGCTGCGAATTCGCTAATCCAGTCCTTTATAAAATTAGTTTTATTTATAATTTACGTTAACGAAATTCTTGTATAAAATGACAAAATTCAAAATTGTAGTTATTTTACATTATATATTTAAAAAACCTATTACAATACTGGATTTTCTATTCCAGCATATGTTACAACATTTTCAATTCACAACTACCACACTATAAAGTTTTAAAATAAAATTTTAATGCTTTTCTAAATACTTTATATTTCTTAAATAAATTTGTTAAATTAGAAGGCATTAAGAATATATTTTGATGGAATAATTTTCTAAATAAAAAAGAATTCAATTAAAGTAAGACATTAGTATGAAATAAATTCTTTATAATAAGCTTATATTGCAAATTAATTTACTTTTATCCTAAAATCCAAAAATGTTAAATTTTTCAAATCGCAATATTGTAGGAAAACGTATTTAAAGAATTTTTAAATGTTTCGAATAACTATGATTTTGCAGTAAGTAATTCTGGGGTTAAACATAAATTTATATGCTATTAAAAGCTAACATTCGTAGAGCTACTCATAAAATTATGTTTGCGTTATTAATTAATTGTAAATTAAAATGCAATTCACTCAATAAAATAGATTACCCATTTTACGATATTTAAAAATAGGATATAAATAAATATTTTTTTAATTATATTTTATATAATTCAAGAATAAAAGTATTTATTAAAATTAAAGTCACATATTACTACATAATTTATAATCATTTAAGTCAAGCCTGAAATAAATAAACATTAATCGATAAAACTAATTAAAACCAAATGTGATATTTTACAGCTAAATGGATTAAAATTATATATTATCGCAGGTCAGGCATAAAACGATATATTAAAGTGATTTCCTGTCTTACAGCAAAAAATTAAAAAATTAAAAGACTCAGTT
>JAQGAW010000954.1:0-22625 GCA_034698025.1 Phthiracarus crinitus | reverse complement strand
ATGAAATCGCGAGCTCTATTCTGTCATCACTCACTTATAGGGGATGGTATTAACGCTGCAAATAACTGAATAATTTAAATCATTATATTTCTAAAAATAACAAGAGATAAACATTAGTACATCAACGCAAATTCGATCTCATTTGTCTCCTGTTCGACATTTTCGTTTATAATTTCTGGTACAAATCGTTCATTAAACTTCTTTATTCGTTCCACATGTACCATCTCTGCTTTAGCGGTGTGTCCATCATTAAGACTTTTCGCCACTAGGTACGTTGTGTCAGTAATTTTTCTCAATATTATACGCTTTACGTAACGATTTAGAAATTTTTTGTTTCGCGCCGTTCGTATGAGTGGATCCGTTACCATCACCCATTCTCCCGGATGAAAAAGGACTTCCACTCGTCTTATATCAGCACGTTTTCTATTCGTTTCTTGAATCGCTTCAATATTTGTTTTCGCTTTTTCACGTGTGTTGCGGATACGATCTATCCATGATAGGGCTTTCTCGTCATACTCGATTAATGGATGAGTTCTTAGACCGCCTTCGATGGTGGTTCGCGCTTCGATACCGTACAGCATATAAAATGGTGTTTGTTTCGTCACTAAACTCGGACTTGTATTGTAAGCGAAGACGATATATGGCAACCAGTCATCCCAAGTGCCAGGTTTTGAATTGACAAAAGAGGTTAAACTCTCTGCTAATACTCTATTCATTCTCTCCACTTGTCCCTGACTTTGCGGATGATAGGTTGAAGACTTTATATGCTTTATTCCTAATTTCGAATAATATTCTTCGCTCTTTGCGCTGATTAAATTAGTTCCATTATCCGTTTGTATTCTTAATGGTAATCCGAAACGTAAGAAAACCTTTTCCGCCAATGTTTTTAAGATCGCGTCGTCAGTTATCGAACTCATCGGTTCGGCGATAATATATTTTGACAGCTGATCCGTAATAACTAACACATATTCATTATTTCGTTTAGTTTTCGCCAATTTTCCCATTAAGTCCATCTGCAAATGTTCGAAGACGCCATCTGCTACTGGAATTGGTTGGTATTTGCCATGTGTTTTGTTCTTTCCGGGTTTACGCAATTGACATGATGCACAGCTTTTCACGTATTGGTAAATATCTTTATACATACTGGTCCAGAAGAAACGTGACGACACGCGACCATATGTCTTATCGATACCAAAATGTCCAGCTGTGGCACAATCATGCATAGATTTTAATATGTTTGGAATCAGCGTTTTCGGGATTACTGGTAAGAGCTTCGTTTGATCATTAATGTTCCTTCTTTTATACAAAATGTTTTCGATTATTTGATAGTTTTTCGATTTTCTATCTTTTTCTCTTTTCGAAGTCGTTTCGTCGTTTAATACGTTTATTATTATTTTTAATTTTTCGTCTTTCTTTTGTTCATTTTGCAGATGATTCGCATCAAGTGTTGGACATTCAGCGATTAATGGAGTCCATTGCATACTTATTGTGTTGATCGGAACACCGTCCAAATCTTCTTCGTCTGGACTTCTTTCCAAAGCGCTTCTACTTAAGCCATCCGCATCCTGGTGTTTGGTCCCATTATTATAACATATTTCGAAGTCATAAGCTTGTAATGTCAGCGCCCATCGAGCTAAACGACCATTAGGGTTACGAATATTTATTAAATAACATAACGCACAATGGTCCGTAACCACTGTAAACTTTCTACCCCATAGATAATGCCGCAACTTTTCGATTGCCCAAACAATGGCGAGACATTCCAAATTAGTTGGCGCATAATTTAATTCCGCCGGTGAAAGAGTACGCGAAATACATGAGAGAAGTCTTGGCAATTCTTGTTTAGAACCATTGGTTGCGCTATACTGTACCAAATGGGCTCCGATACCTAAAAATGATGCGTCAGTACGCAATTCAAGTCTTGTTTCTGGGTTGTAGTGATCTAATATCGGCGGATTTAATAGAATTCGCTTTAGCGTGTCGAACGCTTCTTGTTGATCAGCTTCCCATTTGAATTTACTATTCTTTCTTAGGAGTCTGTTTAGCGGTTCCGCAATTTTCGCATAATTTAGAACAAATCTTCGATAAAATGAGGTGAATCCGATAAATCCTCTTATTTCCTTTATATTTTTAGGTGTTGGAAAGTCACGTAGAGCTCTAGTACTCTCTGGATCTGGTTCAATGCCTTGTTTTGATACTTTGAAGCCAAGATATGACATTGTGTTGAATGCGAAAGCACACTTTGACGGATTTAATTGAACTGTGAAGTCGGCGAGGCGTTGAAGAACTATTCTAAGATTTATCATATGCTGTATGAATGTTTTCGAATGCACTTCTATGTCGTCTAAGTATGCAAAACAGATTTTTCGATCCAATCCTTTTAATATCTTTTTAATAATTTTAGCACATGAAGCTGGTGCGCCTGTCAGACCAAAACTACAGACGTTAAATCGAAAAACTCCCATATGACATATGAATGCACTTTTGTCTTTTGATTCTTTGGTGAGTCGAATTTGGTTGTACATGGACTTACCATCCAATGTCGTGAAGAATTCATTTCCTGATAATAAATCTAAACCATCATCTATTAGTGGGAGCGGGTATGGATCGACTTTAGTCTTCTTATTGAGTCTCCTGTAGTCTACACAGAGACGCATTTTTCCATTTCCACCTCTTTTCTCGACTAATGTTATGGGTGCGCACCATTCGCCGTACGCTGGTTCTATTATTCCCAGTGCAAGCCATTCTTCTACAATTTCTTCAACGATTTTCTTTTCCTTCTCGGAAATTCTATACGGCACACAGTGGATTGGTTTTTCGGACGGATCGACATCGATGTGATGGTAAGCGTCTTTTATTAGTCCATACGGTTCGCCATCAAATGCGAAAACGTTCCTAAACTCCCATAACATATCTTCGATTTGTCCTTTTTCGCTTGCCGACAGGTTCGGGTTTACTTTGAAATTTTCCATATATTTATCCGGCGGTTTCATTTGAATTGATATATTATTTGTTTGAATCGTTTGTGCTTTAATTGTTCTGTTTTCTTGTTTTCGCTCAGATGGCAATATTGTGTTCACAATATTGTTTATTATGCTTTTAGGACGCTTTTTATTTATTGGCACTAACGCCTCATTTGGAGACATCTGTCTTATTTCTGCCAATACCTCACCCTTTTTTATGATTATGGGTTCCATAGAAGTGTTTTCGACAATTAGATTGACATGGCTTTGATTATTCTCTATAATTCCTGATTGAACTATCAATCCCTTCTTTTCTTGTTCTCGCACTTTTCTGGATTCGATTACACCGTATAAATGATCCCAATTGACACTTTCAGTTGAAATTTGAATTTGTTTTGCAGTTCTCGGTGGTATTGTTGTTGTTGCGCACACATGTGTTTTTGAATATTCTAACGGTTTTGTTGTATCGTCTAACGTTTCAAATTCGCTTTTGTCGAACCAATGTTCTTCCTCTGAACTTTCATTGTCCGTTGATTTTTCATTTTCATCGTCGGCATAACAAGATTCTAGAAATGTATCGCTTAATATCGTGATATTGGGTTTGGCCACATTATCCCCCGGTTTATCCCCCGGTTTTGGAGATGCCAAGTCGACAAAAGTGATTTTACCCAATTCTGTCCATTCATTAGTCAAATCTAATTTTGATTTTTCTCCGTCCTGTTCCGCTTGCACACCATTTGCACGACATGTTTTTATAAAATTGCTGATATCTGAGATTCTGCCATTGCGCGGCGTTTTCGGTGGACTCATTACTTTCGCAATTTCTTTAACGTTTTCATTTTCGTTATCGTCTTCTAGTATTTCCACAATATAATCATATTGTGTTGTCGGTCTCTCGTCCTTTTCTCCTGTCATTGCTTCCATCAAATCCGAACGATAACAAACTTGTTTAGTTCCCGGCAATAGAGCGATATCCATGACTTCCATGAAGTCATTTCCCAGTATCACGCCTGACATAGTGTTTGGCATTACAATAGCAGGTATATAAGTTCTTCGGTTTTCGAACTGAATGCACAATAGTGCTTCCCACTTGCAATTCACAGTTTTGCCATTCGCCATTGCGAGCGTTAATTTTTGCTTAAGTTCTTTCCGTCCTTCCGATAACTTTTGTGATAACTCATCATCTATTATCGTTCGCGCAGAACCTGTGTCCAATAATGCTTCAACTTTTGAATTTCCGATGATTACATTTATTACAATTAAATTAGAACCAGAAGCTCTCTTCATTGGCCATTTATCGTTATTTACTATTATATTATTTATGCGCATATCTTCTGGTTTTTCATCGATCGCTTCATTCATTACTATTATTGTGTTGACACTTGGATTGAATGGCATATTAGTTTCACTTTCTTCATTGTTTTCGAATTCTTGTCTTGAAGGATATATCGTTCTTTGGATTTGATTTGTCGCCATTTTTGCTGGACGCCAAAATTTTGCTTTCGTGTTACTGTCTGACCAATCACTGGTTGCGGCTGTTACGGTTGGTTCTTGTTTTCGCTCTATTTGTGGTGCATTTCGATTTCGCTTTGCGTTAAACTGTTCTCTATTTTCCCGAATCTTTTCTTCGTTTTTCGGTTGATCACAATTAAACTGATGATGTCCCTTGTTGCCACAATTAAAACAAGCCAAATCTGATCTCTCCGGTGGAGCATTGCTCATGGCTCTTCTCGGTGGAATATTTGGTTTGTTAATTGCGTTGCCTCCGGAAAACTGCGGTTTTCTTTCTTCATTCATCACTTGAGCTCTTATCGGCACATTTCTGTTCACGTTTCTTTGGCGTTGTTGTAACTTATCTTTAAACCTCTCATCGAGAGTTAATCGCATTTTTCTTATTGCAGACATTGAGGTTAGCATCGCAACTAAATCTTTTATTGAGAAGTGGGTACCATTCCTTATAGCCTTTACCATGGCATCGTCCGATCTTTGCGTAAGAAGTCGATGGAACTTTTCATCCATTCTAATAAAATAGTCTGAAAATAATTCTTCGTTTCCTTGTTTAGTTTCTTTAATATCGTCCCACATATCTGCGTCGATATTCTCCAAATAATATTGTTCCCAGAACGCTTCCTTAAAGTGATCCCAATTTGGTGGTCTTCTCTGTCTCGCGTCATATATTGTTTTAAACCAGCTCAGGGCCGCTCCTTTTAGTGATGATTGAACTCTTAGACACTGAGTCATCTCATCCCATCCATTTGCATTTGCAGTGGCGTCATAGTCGTTAAACCACTCTAATGCCACTAATCTATTGCCATGAAATTCTGGTGGATTTAGTTGTGGAATGTGGCTTACCATTGTATATACTTGTTTATCGCGCGTTGAGTCATGTCCCGAACTTATGTGACTCATCGTTTCTTCCAAATCTATTATTCGCGTGCCTCTAGTAATATTGTTCAGGAGTTGGTCGTCCATTTGGACAAAATCTGATTTCGCATTTCGAGTTTTTGTTGCTTTTTGTCTTGTTCTCGGCAAGACAGCCGGTGATAATAATGGTGGCTCCTGATTATCGTCAGTCATTTCTGCTCTATTTATTGTAGTTGTCACCGCTCTACCTCTTTTCTGGATTGGAGTCACTCCTGTCGCTACATTTTGCTTAGATTTTCGCGCTGTCCTCATAGGACTTTCTGGTAAATTTTCAACTGCCACTTCTAATTCGGTCGCACTTAATGGTATTGTTCGTTTCTTAGGGGGCATATTTTGATTACTGTCTTCAATTTCCTTGGCGTCTATAAAATCTATTTATTCTTTCTCTCGGTGTGCGTCTAATTTCTTCGACCACACGGTATAGTCTCTCCGTTATTCGTAGAAGAAATGCGAGATCTTGACCCCGAAAGTCTATTGGGTCTGAATATGTGTGTCCGAATCTTTGTTCTGTAGTTATGTCTTGTCTTATGCCACACGTTCTTTCTTCAATGATTAAGTATAAATTTATCTGACTTAAAAAGATTTTGAAAGCAGCAAAGTATTCTACTCTTGCTTTGGTGGTATAAATACTTCAGGCTGCGGTGATCTACTCATAGACAAATTATAGTTTCGCTGTTACTAATAAAGAATGTCCTGCGAGTATTCGACCTCAACAGGTATTATTTGGATAAGATATGTTTCTGGGCCTTGTTCTTCTCCGACGTTAAATATTTTTTCCACCTGTTGTCTCAACAATCTAAATGCTCTGCTACCGTAACGTTTTGTTGGGATTGATCGCGTGCGTACTATTTTTATTTTATATTTCACAATTTCTTTTCCGAACACTTTCTTTAAATTGTCTCTTATTTCGTTTCTTAAATTGTTCACTATAAACAAATTTTCTAATGTTAAATTGTCTCTAGAGTCCCACACGAATTGTAGTATTGTGTTTAATATCTGAAGTTGATGTTTAAGCGCCTTATTATCAGGAATTCGTAGTTTACCTTTCGTTATCTTTTCGAATAGTTCACTAATCGCTGGTGAACTTAAACACTTTTCACTACTATTATCCAGTTTGACTGATTTTATAACTGTTTTATATTTTACCACTTCACTCTATTACGTGTGTTGTGATGTTATGAAAATTTTGAGTTAATGTTTTTAATTTCACTCACACGTGCACTATGAATATACTAAAGTGATTGTTATAGCGCGGGTTTATAGTTTTGTTCTATAATTTTAAAGGTTTTCGCGACACCTCTGTTTTCTAAGTTTTACTATTTCTTGAACTTTCTCTTCGATGCACACTTTTTCGCGCTTGAAACTTGTTTTGTTTCACAGGCTTTCCGTATTTGCTTTATAAGTTATAGGCTTACCTTTGATAAGTTGTGTTCAATTCGTCAAACGTGGGTAACGTTTTACCAAAGTGGTGTTCGTCAAACTTCTATTTTCTTAGTTCTTTGCGGTGTTTGTTGTTTGTTGATATCGCACAAACAACACTGCACTTAAAAAAAATTTGTCCTTTTTCGTCGGTCCTGAACTGATGGAACAGTTTAGAATCCCGGACTATGTCCCCCAAATGTAATACGGGCTGTGTGCCTCACTATTACTTATGCACTTATTATTGTTTAATTTCGGGCTCGTTGTCTAGGGTTTGGTTGTTTTTGGTAAGTATTTACGATTAGCGAAATAACAATCACAACTGGATTTACGAAATAATTTTTAATAAATGTATTTTTAAAGTACAAAAATAATAATGTTTTCGAAATGACACTGTTTTTATAATAAATGATATTTGGATAATAAAATATAATAAAAATTATGAATTAAACTGAATCAAAAATAATTTGAGGTAATGTCGGAATAGGAACACTTTGATAATAATTGTCAGTACAACGATTTTGGATGAGAACTGCTTTTGCACTCACTTCACATAAGATAGTCTTCGAACCATATTGTGAATTCTGTTATATAAAAAAAACTGGCACTGCACTAACACTTTCCGTTCGTGATCACACTCTCTCTTCTTCTGACCATTGCGCGCGTATTTATAACATTTTGATATTCGCTTCACAACTGGTACTATGAGGGCCACTCTATCGCAAAGTGGTCACTCATTTCCTGCAGCGGTGAAACGTCTCAAAGGAGTGTAATTCTTTATTGGTTCTCATATCGTTGCTGACTTCGTTTAATTGCGAAAAATAATAAAAATAAGGAATAATGAAAAAAAGAGTAATAAATGGTAGAAAAACGAGAAAACATATGTCATTTCTTTTGGCTTCTTTGTTGTGGCTTTAATCGTCAGTATCGTCAATGCGTGTGCGATTCAATATCTAATTAACACAACCAAGCTCTACATTTCAAAACATAGACCGATAATAAGCCAACGAAGTGAGATTTTTGAATGATAATTTTTTCGAAGATAGAGCACATTTTTTTACTATAAGAATTTTGTCAAAAAGTCCTTTAGGGTGCGCTCTAGAAGGGATAATACGTTTTAGTGAAAACATTTTTTATCTTATAATTTTAGGCTCTTATTTGAAGAGTCTCATAACATAAACCGGGCTCAGTTTTATAGCTTTATTAATTTAGATATTTATCAAAAATGTTTGGTCCACAGAAGTGAAGGGAAAGTGGTTATAAGTTGGAAAAACATAAAGTCTAGACATAATTTGGTATAAATCAAAAGTAAGTAGTAGTATACCACTTAGAGGGATTTGGTCGGAATATTCGGAATATTAAAAAATGTTTAAAATGAAATATAATAAGTTAAACATAATCAAAAAAATTTTATTCGATAAATAATTGTACATCTCATATTTTTAACATAAATTAACTCAAAAATTACATTTAACAATTTCTATTACATAATATTTTTTGTTACGTAATTTTTGAAATTTAAATACTTTACGAGCCCTTATAATTTTATTTAGGTGTGTGTCCATCCGTCGTCGTGACCGCAGTCTATTTTTATTAAGGGATTATACCTATTGTTTGTATTAATTAAGGGATTTGATATATTGCAAATATTAGTGTTCCATTTTCCCAAATTTCACAAAAACAACCAAAAAATGATTGTTTCAATTTTAACAACCAAATTTTTCTTTATAATTTGGTCAGAAAAATAAACATTTCAGTGTCAATAAAAATGCAGATTAGTTTAAGTTAAAATTAGGCTCAGCTTCCTTCTGTAGCCACATGAACCCGAGCCTCTCCATCACTAGTTACATCTAGTAGAAAGCATTTGTATTTTCAAGAAAAACAATTTAGTTATTTTCTTAATCAAATGATGGCAACACAAGTGTGTTCTTCCACTCAAGTTTCAAATATTTGTTGTTTGGACAGATATGCTTCTCATTAATTGAATGACTGGCGAGTAAAACAATGTTTGAGGAAAAACTTGTAATTAGCAGATAACTTATTTATGATAAACGCACTCTAGTGCTATTGTTTGTTAATTAAAAATAAGATGATTTCAAAACTTTACCTAAAATTCAAAATCTCAAAAGAGTGCGTTACTAATATAAACCAGTTATCGCTATCTATTCATAGCATTATTTTTGCACTCTATTATTACTTTTTCTTGAGTAGTAAATTTGATATTTTCCCCAAATTAATAATGTATTGATTTTAAATGAATTTTATTTGTTTTAATCATGGATTTTGATTTAGAAAATAATATAAATTAAGTATTGAGCACTTCTTTCGAAATGATGTAACACATAATTTTTTATATGCATTTAATGCATCAATAATATCTCAAATTAGTAAAATTTCGGGAGTATTAATAATAACCTTATTTTTAAAGAATTTTAAGAATTCCTGAAGATTAATCTTCAAAATAGAATAGAGATTTTCACGAAAAATTGAATCCACAATTATATAAAAATAAATAGTATATGACTTTAATGGAGAAACTATAAAATATATATAATAGAATATTCTTAAAATTAAGCAAAATAATTTTAAATGTAATTGTGAGATGAAGAATATTCTAACCTTAGTTTTAGGCGTATAAACTAGAGGTTAATAAACATTTTTATTATTATGAACATATTATATTATTGATAATTTGCTCTAATTTTAACCATTCATTAATTAAACGATTAAAATATATTTTTAAAAAAATCAATTACACAACAGTAAAACGAGAAAACTTAATGCAAAACACTAGAAAATCTAGAAACACTAAATCAGTTTATTAAACAATTTAATTACTTATTAATTAAATTCAAATTCTTTTGTTTGAAAATAATTCAAATGTTTTAATAAAACCCAAATATAGATACAGAATAATAATGAAAAGCGGAACACATTTTTTTGGATTTGATGATTCATTTGATATAAACTAAAGCAAAAGTATTTTATTCAATAATAATAATTTCAATTTAAGTTACAGAATAGTTTCGTATTCGAGTGAAGAAAATATTTTATTCTGTAACTGTTGGTAACAACTTTTCTCAATACATTAACTTATATAATGCATCGTAACTTGAAAACAATTTGCTTAAGAATTTTATTTCAAAAACAATTTGTCTCCGAATAGACGAAGTGTTTTTTATTTTCAAACAAAACCGTAGCGATTGTGTCAAAATGAATTGAATGAGGAATAATGCAAACAAGGAATAAAATATTTAAATTAACGCAAATATTTGGAAAACCTATTTATGTGAATGTAAATATAATTAAAATTATTATTAGAGATATGTAAAGTAAATTTCATATAATAAGTATGGTATTTAAAGTTTAGTCCAAATAAAAGTTTTGAAAAAACAGATAATGTAATACTATTTGTTAGTTTAAATGTTTAAATTTTGTATATCCTAACTTAAAAATCGATTGCTTGGCTTATGAATCTGGTTTTGTTCTAAACTTTTATTTTAGATTAGGTAATTGAAAATTCATAACTATTTTGTCACAGTTTTCGCTAATGAGAAGTTGTAAGAAGACGTACATCTTAAGCTTAATTTAAGAAAAAGTGTCCATTCAAAACAAGAACAAGCTATAATAAATTAAAGTTTGTCACTCGAAATAACATAAGTTTATGGTACACTTATAAAACATTGCTAAGCTAATAATTTTTAAGCTATAAACTAGTAATTTTTTAAATAAAATACTAATAAAAATAGTGTAATCCCTTATTTGAAGCCAAACTAAGTTTAATATTAATTCCCATTTCTAGGATTAAGCTCTTTTCGTTCTAATTATGTTGTTTTTATTTTTAATTGTTTTGTTATTTAAAATTCTCAAAAAATTACTAAAACATTAATCTCTTGGAATCACATCAGGGAATCTAAATTTACCTCAAAGGTCATTATATCGTGTGTTTGAATACTCAATCAAAATATTTAAGTGAATTCGCAAAAAAATTAATCTATGTTTCGCGTTTTTTTTCTGTCCAATAACTTACTTAAAAGCGTGTTTTATGCTAAAAAATAGGTAAAAAAAATATTCAACTGCGCTTAACAAATGTTGAACAAATTACTCTTATGCTTAATTCTTTACACAAAATTATAGCATATTTGTCACAAAAATAAGCTTATTTATAATTTATAATCAATACATTATACAAACTTTATTTACTGTTAGCAACTTTAATAAAATCGCTAAAACACAGAACAATAAAAAATACTGAATGCTAGAAAATAGTCTAATAAATTGCGTAAAAAATTATTAATGCATTATTGAGTAAATTTACTGCAATTTACTTTCAGCGATATTACGTTGTCATAGAAATGATAGCATGAAAAACTGGAAAAATACATGCAATTGTCAGAATTAAATCAGCGATTCAATCTCAATGATGCTTGTGTTGAATTTTCTTTTACACTAGAATTGTTTTTGGCTAATTTAAATATTATTAAAATACAATATATATATATACTTCAAGTTCACCCAAAACTACTTATACTGTATCAGCCACTTATATATATGAAAAAATAATTCCTAGAAAAAATTTCTGGAGAATAATTCTCAACCAATAAGATAAAAAACACATCTGTTTATGTTACTGTTGTCGAAAACATAAAAATAAATGATTGCAATACCACTTTTAAATAACAGTTATTATTTATACGTATATGAAGATATAAACAAAACTAAATTGTGTTTTATATAAAATTTAGTTTTCTAAACATTTTCACAATTGATTTTGATATGAATCTCACGCTTTCAAATCTGTTTCGCTTTAAATTTTAAATTCCTAAAGGTATAAAAAAACGCAATATTTAGAGTGGAAACACATCAATTCAAACGCGACCAAAAATTTTGTGAGGAAATAAAAAAACTTTCGTACGAAACTAGAATAACATTAGAACTCAGTTCTCAATTTCTGTAATTGCTTCGAAATAACGATAAAAAACAAAGATAAACCGCATGTTTTATGATTATATTATAAGTTAGAAGGTTTTTATCTTTTATCGATAAAAAATAAGAAAACGCAAAAAAAATAAAAATGCTAATAAAGACCATAACTGTAATATTATAAATAATTAAATAAATAATAACTGGAAACAAAAGAGAGAACAGAACAGAACATGCAATCATAAATATGCTTTTATAAAAACAATGCAAAATCGATTACATGTATTATGCAACATGACTGCTCTCGTCATAAACAAGAAAATATACATTCAGCTAATTCTTTAACTTTTTGCGTTCTTATTTTTGCTTTTGCTCTTTTACTAACATCTAAGAGAATGACTGTTTCCATTCGCTAATAGCGTTGTCAACCGTACGCTAAAAATAGTTTTTTGCCTTTACTAGTTAAAAACAGTGTCAACACAAAAATACAATTTAAGAATCAAATTTCAAGACAGAAAATTGAGTGTAATCATAGGGTGATGAAAATCTCCATAAATCTTCTGCGACACAACTGTCATTATAATAACAATAATACTATGTTATCATTTATTATATTTTTTAAGTAAGTGTGCGCAATGATAGCAATGAGCTCAAACCTATTCAGCGTCAGTGAGAACAATGATAGGATTGAATACTGTATAAGCTCACACTCGGGCTCATACAAGCTATCTTGAAGTAAGCTCAATCTCGATGCAAATTCGAATGAAGATTTGTTTATATATAAAGTTCAAAGCTCGAGATCATTTGTCCTTAAAATTTGTAAGATTAAGCTTAATTTTAAATACTGAGCTTTTTGAGCTGGAATTTTAATTAATGAATAAAAACTTGGGTACTGAGGGCAGAACGCTGTCACCGTTGTTAGTGTAGCTGCTATTTCTATGGCAATATCAGAATTTTCAATGTATTGCTATGGTAAAAATTATTATTACTTATAAAACTTAAATTGCTAATATTTTATGCTTTTTTGTTTTTTACACTAAATATCATTTAATTGTTAGACTCTATTTATATTGTCCACATTTTTTGATGGTAATTGTAATTAATAAAGTAAATTTAAAAGTTTAAATGGAAAAAATCATCAGATGTCTCCGCTTTTGGTGACCTCAGTACCAAAACTTGTTATAAGACATATAAATTTTATATTGATATTGCATATTTAACTGAGAAAAATTTGGTTTTGACATATATTAAATAAATTATAAACAAAGTCATTTAATTTGTTAATAGCTTCTAGTTTTTGAGCTTAAACTCAACAGATTCAAGATTAAACTCAGCAAAAGTGAGCTTATTATATATAACATGTTACATGGCTTATGTAATGCAATCTATGCTTAAACAATGTGTAACTGAGAAATAATGACATAACTAGAGTAAAGACTTTTTCGGAAATCCTACATTTTTTATAATTTAAAACATGAATTAAATGAATAGGAAATAGAGTTAAACAAATTGAAATAACAGAAAACTCCGAAATAATTCGAAATAACAAATTTTTGCCATAATTTCAGAATTTTTTTCGAAAAACTGTTTTACTTGAAAAATTGTCGCTCCAATTTGATGATTAGGGGACATATTAAAGGCTTTTTATCTGAAAAAACGAATTTTTTAGTAAATTAAAATTTGATTTGAAAGTGGTTCGAAAACCAAATAAATCGAAAAAAGACTTTATCTGATCCTTTAAATTTTTTGAATATCAGAAATTAGTCTATTCGGGAGTCAAGAGTACATTTTAAAACTTTTATTAATTAAAAATTGTTCCCTTCCGAAAATATGTCGAAAAATTGAATTCTTATCCGAAAAAGTGTATTTTTTCCAAACTTCTGACAGAAATTTTGGTGTTTTATTTCTGAAATAAAGACTTTGGAAATAACGGCACAAACAATTTTGCGTATTTAAGTGACAGAAATGACATGTAACGACTAGGAAGTATGTGAGCTAAGATTCGAGTTAACGATAAAATAATATTTTTGAAAAATATTAAAATTTTAATATAAAATAAGCTTTAACTTTTACTATCATTATGTTTTTGTTTTCACACACGTTAATCAAAGTTTCCTTGTGAGTGTATAATAAAACAAGAACGACACATTCACAGAGAGCTCACTTTTTAGAAAAATTATTTAGAAGTATTAAATATTATCTATTTAATAAATGAAAGTAAACTGAAGTGCTCTTTACAGCCGCGGACACGCGGACACACAGACAGACAGACAGACGGACAGACAGACACACATGGTCAAAAGCATAATCTCGCCTTTTTAAAATAAAGTGAGCTAAAAATAAAAATATATAAAAGTAGTTTAAAAACTAATAAAATAAAATGATAGGGTCGTTATGAATTTATAAATTATTATAGTATAATAGTGTTATTTTAAAAACCATAGAGCATACACCATAACGTAAATTTTACTTATTTATTATACATTAGTCTATAATCTGCTACTCCTTTATACGCCACTCCTTAATACATACTGTACATTGTCTGTATTCTAAACTCTTGGATATAATGTTATAAACTTCATTATAAATACTGCAATAAAAAAGTTTTAATAAGATTTTCCCAACTCAACCCTTTTATAGTGATGCGCATTTTAACCGGTTAAGGCTATTAATATAGTGATGCAAATTTTAACCGGTTAACTTTTGACTTGACCGGTTAATCGGTTAAAGTTAAGAAATAAGGCCGAGTTAAAGTTAAGAGTTAAAAAGTTTCTTAATTTGGTAAATTTTGAAGTAAAACAGACTTAACCGGTTAACTCAATATATTTTTTTATATAATTGTTTTAAATTTTGTTTTAAGATATTGTCCAATTAGAAAAATAAATTTAATTTTAAAGTTAATAAAAAAATTAAATAAAATTATTTTTCACACTATGAATTTCTATTTTAAAAATTTAATTAAAATTTAATTCTTTAATTTGTATTATTTTACTCTTATTTGATAATTTAATTAATTATAAAATATGGAGTCAAAAAAGGGGAGTTAACTCGGGTCAAAATTTGTTTAACCGGTCAAAGCTAAAGTTAAGAATGTTATTAACCGGTTAAGGTTAAAGTTAAGAGTTAAGGTTAAGAGTTAAGACATTTCTTTAACTTTTAACTTTTGTGCGATCACTATATTAATGTTAATAAATGATTATCTGTTCTTAACATTCAATTTTACTGGAACATGTTTGCTTGTTAATATATTTAAAAAAATAAATGCTATTTTGTATATTTTTGAACTAGGATTTAAGCTAATTTTGTGTATAATTCTTACTATTTTTAAAAACAAAAATTATAAAATACTATTTAAATTTTTTTTGAGTCAAATATTAGGTGAAATCTCTTTATTAATATAAAGACTGCAAACGTACGGACAGACTTGCTCAAATCCATGGCATTTAAGATCCATTAAAATATTTAAGATCCATTTCATTACACTGGAACTCTTTTTCAGCTAAGCTAAGATTGACATCAACTTAAACTTATATTTAAAAATAATAAAAACACAAATTAGCTTTATATAAATTACTAATTAAGCCAAAAGTAATTATGGAAAAGTATTTTGCAGATGGAGATAAAAATTTAATTTTTCCGTTTCCAACATAATCCAGATTATACACGATATCAAACTTAATGGCAATAACGCTACACTTTTTTTCTCTCATTCAGTGACTTATTTGGATGTGTTTCCAATTATAATATAGGATGAAAAATCTTATTCCGTTCTTACGAGCTTTTATATGACCTTCTTTTCTATGAGATGACTAATAAAATAAATAATAGAAGATATTGAACTCTCGATAGAAAAGATTGCGATTAGACATTGGCTCGTGCTTTCAATCTATACAGTAACTGACAGAGAGAGTCGTAAATATTTTATGTTCTCTCAAGTTTTTTTTGTACAGTAATTGTCTTCTTTTTTTCCCAGTTTGATCGTAACTAATAAAATCTTCAAAAGCCTAACAGTTTTGTTTGATAATTTGCTAACGCTATACCGCAGCTTTTAATTTTAATGTTAGATAATTGAAAATATTTAACAACTTTTATGCCGGAAATTAATTGAATAAATTTTGTGAATATGTCTAACTTAAAGATTATTAAATTATTAGTTTATTTCGAAAACAAAATACAGTATTTTATTATCACTACAATATATTGCCACTAAAATTCTAAATAAATATTTATATAAGGATCTAATAATAATGGCAAAACTAACATATATAGGAATATAGGCATGAATGGACATGATATGATATCAACTAAATATATATTATTGCCACTACATTAAGTTAAGAAGAGTTTCTTACCATGTAATACAAAATTATTAATAAACTCGCACTTACTTCTGTACTTCAGTCTTAAGAGATTTGAATTTCGGCCATAATATTCATTATGTATGACGCGTTAAATTAAGAATTCGGATATTTATAAAAAGCTGGATATATTGTATACGACGTTATTTAAATTTGAATCTAAATTAATGATTATTGTAGGGTTTTATTTGAATGCAATATGTATTAAAAAACAAGTGATCAAAGTATTGATTATCATAACAAAGAATAAAGCCATTAAAAAATTGTTTCAAATATCATTCATTTTTTAAACTCAGTCAGTTTTGTATACAATAAACTTAATATCGTAATAGAATTATTAACAATGCGAATATAGATTAACATATTGTTAATTGAATTGATTAGAATACGTTGTCATTTGGAAAATTCAAAATACGATATATAAACTATGTTCGATTGCGGCACTTAATAACAATACAGTAAAGAACTAATTAGTTTATCCATACTAATATATAATATTACTGAATATATAGTAATCCATAACATTCGGTATCTATTTCTAACAGACCTTTTGTGTGTTCGCTTTCACAACGAAAAACAATAAGCCTCTACTCATAAAACGCTTGCAAATACAGGATTGTGTTATAATTATTTTTTTTATATTTCCGGACAAATATCTGGATCAGAGTTGAGAACATTTAGCTTTAATATAAATCGATATTTTTTAAAATTAATCAATTTTAGAAAACTATAAAATAAACTCTATTATTAAAGAAATGTTTACAAAAATTTACTTTGTTTTTAAATTAAAACTAATAATAATTGCTATCTTTTTTCATATTTTATAAATATCATGAAAAATTAAATGTCAAATATAAAAAAACATAGTGACAAAAATTCATAAATTCATTTATATTGACACAGAATTATAATTTATAACCCGTATAAACAAGTGACATATTATGCCGTACAATACGTTGGAATCCAACTGTTGGATACTAATAAAACATTAACAGAGTTTCTATAATAAAAATAAAACAAGACTGACCAAAACAACTAAAATGCATCGAAACATTGCATTTTATTTGTTAACTTAATATGGTATTAAATCTTGAAAACTTGAGTTAAAGAATAAATTGAGAGATCATGTTATTTTTTTTTGTTTTTAAACTAAAACTTCGACTAAAAGGCTTAGAGAGTTAGAAAGTTTTAATGAAATCTATCTTAACATTCCAGACTATATGTGTCTAATTCCTTAGTTTTGGTAATTATATGGCTTTGACATTACTTTCAAGCGATTCTTTACTCACTATTAGTAATTGTCTACTGAGACCCGAATTTTCGAAACAGAAAACGAAATGAAGTTATATAAAAGCACTAGTTTTTCATTTATTAATGTTGCAGCACTAAGAATTGGCCAAATAAAGTAACTGTATATACAATACGATATATGAAGTTATATGTGACGAAAGAATGAGAATAGAAATAAAAGTTATTGTTAAGACCTTTGCGTTACGTTTCGATTACATTAACAAAGAAAATTTAAACCTATAATTATAGTGAACAGTTTTCGCTTATCTGTGTTTCAGTTTGGTTTAGTCTTTATAATCTAAATTCTATTTCCTAAGAATTGGAATATTTTAGTTTTAACGAATAATCTCTATTTTAATCTAAACTAATCCAACAAAAATAAATTAAAAATTTTGATTTACCAAATCGTTCATCATTTGTAATCGAAAATAGCAACTGTATAAGTGATTGCGAAAATTTCGAGAAATTGCACGTCAAATGAGATCATATTTATTAAATATTAAACCCACATAGTCTAGTACTTATGTTAATACGTAATCTTATTAATAATAATCAGTTAGATTTCAATTAGTCTCCATTATATTCTAAATATTTAACTATACTGTTATGCTATTGGAACGTATACATAGTGGTGGGAGAAGATAATTAGCAATTCTAAGAACATTCTCAGAGAATTTAGCATATAAAATATGATACAAAAAAGATACACAATACTGTACAGTATCCAGTTTAGCAATACATTTACTGTATGCAAACGAATTGTCATGAATATCTTAGTGTTGGACAGAAAGTAAAGTAAATATATAACTTTATATTTAATTAAAAAATATAATGAGGAGTTTCTACTTGAAATAAAAGAGCAACATTTTTAAAAGAGTTATTCAACAACAGTCTACAGATTTTATTTAATTAGAATATGTTGTCATAAAAAATCAATCTTATTATGACAACATTATTACTTTAACTTTATTTCACCAAAAAAGTTATTTCAAAAAAGCCATTATTTGCTCGTAAAAAACTTATATAAGCAAACATACTCTTATATTATGATAAGTTTATTAATTTTCCGCTGCATTAATCAGAGTGGGATCATATAATCTTTTGAAAAGAAATCGTAAGAATAAATTAAAATTAGCCTATGCTTTATTAGCAGTATTATTCTAATGATAAATAATCGCGTGTACACACACGGCATTCTATTTAAAGTTATGTTATATGCTCTGCTGACTCGCAATACCAGTTTAATTCAAAAACTGGGGATCAAAAGAAAACGAAAAACAAATTAAATTATTAATAAATTCAGCGCTACTTTCTAACAATTTTATTAAAATTTATATAGTTTGTTGCAGTTAAGCCAGTTTTGCTCTTAACAAAAATATAATAAACAACGTTCGTTGGCGTACAAGAATTTCATTACGAAAATAGGATTTTTAAAAACAACATTGAGATTTATGTAGGAATTCTTTCTAACGAAAATTAAAGGGAAACACAATTATCATGTTCTTAAGCAAAAACTATTTACACCTAAGTTTGTGACATTAAAAAAGAAGTGGCGTTTATAGTTTCGAGTAATTTACTGTAACAGTAAATTATTTTAGATAAATTAACTTTTTTTAATAAGAACATATAACACAACTACGCAAACAAAATACAAAGAAAAAATACTTTCATATCGATTTTATGTCCTCTAATATATCCTGTCGTTTATTTTGTGTCAAAAAAATTTACTACGAGTGAAACCTATAGAAAAATAAAAAAAACTATATATAAACAAAGTATACAAGTTTATGGATATACTGCTATTAATAAAAGAGCTGAAAACTTTTAAGGACACCGATTCTACAGAAAATAGCATTCGTGCGATACATACATATATTGTAGTTTACATCCACATCATTAGGACTCCAAATGTCGAGTGCTTTTCGTATTATAAAAATAGCACTGAAAGCAAATGTATTCTATTTCGCAAAAAACTGCTTCCTTTCGTAGCAGAAAATTTTTACCGTTTGTTGCACCAGTTTTAGACTTAGATTAATAGATATATACTTAGACCGTAGTACTAAATGTTAAACAAAAATGAGAGTTTCGTGCGTCAAAATGCGCTTTTATAGTAAATATAGTTATAAGTTTATTTATTTCGTACGTGATAAATGGTTTGTGAAATTTGGGGACAAAAATTTCACTTTCCGACGGTTTATATAAATGCCTTTTAACCCAATTTAGTCAAATAGCGTTTTATCTTAGATTAATCTTCTTCTACGCACACAAGTCTGATATATCTTATTTTATGCGACCATAACTTTGAGTTGTTTTTTTCCTAGTTTTTGACATATTTGTAAACTAATATACTATACTGTACTCTATATTCTATATGAATTGTGATGACAAAATAAATAGCTATGTTAAAAAAGAGATGATAGTCCAGAAAAAGAAGAAAACTTATTGACATAATATAATGTATCTTTTAGTTGACTCTTCACAACACTATCAGTTCGATATGCAAGCAAAATAACTATAATTTTCCTGTTATTTATTCGTTTCAAAAAAAAATTCGCTTAAATTTCTTTTTAACTCAAACAACAATAACTTTATGACAAAAACAGAGATACGATTATTTTTTGTGTTTTGTCCAAAAAACTAAGAGAACGAAAAGTAAAAAATTTTTAATCTATTGTTCATAAAAAGCAAGTTATATGACAAGTAACCTAAATTTAATGTTTTATTGTTTGCAAACCCTATTAAACCCATAATAGCGTTAAACATGGATTAGATTTGAAATGTGATCACTGATCCCATAAATTAGTTCGAGAGTTTGAGCGCTGACTCTCACAACAGTCATGGAAAGTTGGAAAGCACTCGAATCGTACCACAAATCATCACAACAGCTGTTTCGATGCTTCAATGTATGGTTCACTCAATTATTCACAATCAAAAACTATTTTGTAATATAATGAAATAACTCTAACGTGTAAATGTAAAATCAATTATACCAATAAGTTGTGATAATTCGAAATAACTGTCAATTTTCACTGAATATGAAATATGAGGTTTACTTCGTCCGAGTATTAAAAGATAACTTAAAAGAGAAAGCGTGACAATAATAAAGATTTCATTATTATTACTGTTATAGGTTTTTGCCACTCACTCTAATTTTGATAAGAAACTCAAAAATATTTTTTAGAATAACTTATTTATTGATTAAATTCTACTAGTGTTACCCACGATATAATGTATTAAATTTAAATTTGCCTTTTTAACCCTTGAACTTACTAAATAAAGATTTCCTGTATTATTATTACATTTACATTTGATTCATTTTCCCATTTGCTTGAATGCTATGAATTACATAAGAAATTTAACAAGAAATTACCCAAAATGTATTTATAATGAATGACATATATGATTAATTTTGCGAAATATTTTTAGATTTACAATCTTAAATAAATTGTATTTCAGACATATTTTCATTTCTTACTGTTATTAACTAATTAATATTTTTTCAAATATTCAAATTAACGTTTTACTATATAAAATATTCTGCATTTTCATAATTTTATGAAACTCTATTGCAATTTTGCAATTTTAAAGATTTATATGGGAATAATTTTAGAGGTTTTTTATATATATATATATACACTTTTACATGATCTGATGGTTAATGATTGTAAAATTAATTAAATTCAAATAATTTGAAACCCAAAATTATGATTTTAACGAAATATTTAACGAAAAACTAGATAAATAAATGAAAATGTTGTATTTAAAATTGAATTGAATGATTATGAGTAATAAAACATGACGATTAACGGTGTTTAGAGAAAATAAAGCCACAAAACCTTAAATGTAAAATATGGATCTTTCATTTGAATATTGATATCCTTAAAACAGTACAGTATTGGGAAACGCATTCTTTGAACTTGAAATAAATATGAAAAAATTTAGAAAATCTTAAAGAAAATGTGTTTTAAAGAGGTTTCAAAAAGTAAAAGCTTCAGCAAATGATATACAGTATATGGTGTTCGAAATTGGATTTCGATTTGCTCAGTTAAGTCTATATTTCGCCATAACGCGCATTCCTAATGTGAGCCACTATACTGGCGATGGTGACTATACTGTGGTTGCCTTAATATTGCTTTTAGTTAACTTAGTTTCGTTGTGAGCCTAACATCTAAATGAAATCATTATCTAAACACTTCTCCCGTTTTATGAATTACATTTGTTTGCAGTTAATTTAGTTAATGTGTTGCTCGCATTAATTTATTAATGTATTCAAACATTACCCAGACTTAATTGGAAACATTTTTACAGTTAAAAAACAGAAGTTAAGTTTTTGAGTGGAATCGAGACAAATTTTGAAATTATTGTCTTAACGCTTAATGAAAATTATTTAAATCTACGGTTTATTATAATCAGCTTTTAAATAAAGTATATATAATAATTTTATAAAATAAGTTTAAAAATCAAAACTAGTTAAAAATAGGACTAAAAACTTGTTGAACTAAACGAAAGCTTAAGAGTCGTTTAAATTAAATTGAATCCATTGCTAAACAAATATTTTTAACGAGTTTATTAGCTTAACCTATAAAAATAAAATTAACTTAATTTTTTGAACAATTGACCAAAATTTCAATAATGAAGAATTATGGATAAAGATCTGATTAACTGTTCAACGCGTGCCACACCATCCACATCACCAAATGTGGTTCAATTCGGACAGAAGATATTCCAATCGAATGGTCACGATTTGATATTGGAATCGCACGATCAATCGGCGCGAAACGCCATTATTTACATCGGAATAATACTTGCCGTTTACTTAATCGCTGTAATCGCGATCTCAATCAGATACGTGTTCACAAGAAGTGGCAGAGATTTTGTGCAATATTCGCCGCCCTATCAGCACACAAACGCCAGAAGGAGTACTGTAAGCAAATATTCACTTACTCTACTCTATATTGACTTTTATTCGCCTCATTTAACGTTACGATTTTATTTTTAACGTTTACCACTTATTGACCTTAAAAATACTTTATCTATATTTGGTTTTTTAGACTCTTATCGAAAACTAACTTTTTGTTTTCATGGAAAGTAGTTTTTTGAAAAATATTCTAGTAAAACAAATTTTATGAATTATCACATTAACTTACTGTTATGTAATTTATAACAGTATATCATAACCAGGAATCGGATTTTTATGGTGTCTAAAGGCATCAATTATGGTATGGTATTATGGTGTATTTTTATGCAA
>JAQGAW010000953.1:0-22635 GCA_034698025.1 Phthiracarus crinitus | reverse complement strand
GGCAATTTATGGCATCAATGTCTGATTATGGCAAATAATGGCATTTTATGGCATGCCATAAAAATCCCATTCCTGTTAATAAGTTATGCTCAAATCAATATTTAATAACACGTAGAATTGACTTTTTTCGATATGATTTATAAGAGTTTTGATTTTTTTAAAGCAAATAATTTTCAAAGTCTACATTTATATTTTTTTAATTACCATAACATTTAGGAATTTAAATTAGCCTTAAAACGATTTGCAATTGAAAATATTTTTCGGATGTTTGAATTTCATAAACTTTATTCGAAAATAACAAACTGTTTTGAATTATCCATATTATCTCCACATAATTACATTTATGTAAATATATTTTAATTCAGGGTTTTTCGCCTATAATTACCCAAAATTAACTTAGAGATGAATCAATCATTTATTAGTAATTGTTATTGTCATTACGAAACATTGCAATAAAAATCTACAGGTATTTGCATTAAGAGGATAACTTTTTATTAAATGAAAACGTTAAAAGGCATTTACTTGCATGCCTTGGTATAGATTACTCTATAATTGAGAATTATTGCAAAACAGTTTAGCATTCGTATGCAACAGTTGTGCATAAAAAATCGATGTTAGTCATCAAAACGAAGGCACTTACAAAGAAATTAATACACACAAGTATTAAAATCAGTATTTTCTCGTTTGCCTTGAATTAGGGTTTATTACTTTCAGCAAATATCACATAACTTATATACATTCGCATAATTATTTACTTTTCCTTTTTGGCATTTACTCAGTTACGGGAAATTTTGACGATAAAAAACAATCTGAATGTGAAAAATCAAGTAAATAAGTTTAGTAATGGCTGCTGATATGTGCGAACCAAACGGTTCCGAATTAGTCGAAACAAATCCAACGATGGATACGACAACAATAAGCGACGAAAATGTTTGTGCGGTGAAAGTTAGCAATTTATATCACTCATACCCAACGCAATTGCTATTTAAATCGAAATCGAGACAAGTGCTCAATAATTGCAGTATTACTGTGCCAAAGGGTCACATATACGCATTACTCGGTCCGAACGGATGCGGAAAGACTACGCTAATCCGTTGTATTATCGACCGAATACGACCGCTGTCTGGAGATATCACTGTGTTTGGGGTCGATTCACGACTAATACCGAGTGCGTGATGATTGCTCAACGTTTATATTACCATATAATACTAATTAAACTTTATTTGAACTTAGGAGACAAAATAGGTTATATGCCTCAAGAGATGTCGATATGCGTTGATTTTACTATCGAAGAGAATTTGCGTTATTTCGCGCGTCTTTACGGAATGAACGATAACAGTATTACCGATGGAATAATTGAGATGCGAAAGCTTTTAAATTTACCGGAAAAATCGCGATACGTTTCGAAATTAAGTGAGGGTCAAAAACGGCGGGTTTCGCTGTCTATAGCACTGTTACACAGTCCACAGTTGGTTATACTCGACGAACCGACGGTAGGCGTCGACCCAGTGTTGAGACGCGTTATTTGGGAATATATGGAATCGATATGTATCGCCAGATCGGCCACTATTATTATTACCACGCATTATATCGAGGAAGCGAGATCTGCCACTAATGTGGCGTTTATGCGTAATGGTTGCATACTTGAGGAACAAAATCCGGAGAATTTGTTAAACAAGTTTGGCTGTACTAACTTAGAAAGTGTTTTCTTGAAGCTTTGCCAAATTAACGATAAGGAAACTAGTTTGGGATCGCTTACGATTGCAAATGCGAATCCGAATCGCGTCAATCGAATTGAATATAAAACTAGAGAATCCCAGACGAAAAAGTTGTGAGTACCGGTTATTGGTTTAATTACTTTGTTAGAAAAAATTCAGGTTTTGAGTCATTTAGAGATTAAACCTTGTGATTTTGATAAAGTGATAAAAATTTTCGAAAAAAGTCTCATTTAAGCCAAAATATTAAACTATGCCGCTAAGAGTAGTGCTGAAAGTCAGCTCGAAACTCGAGCTTTAGCTGAGCGGAGCTAATCAAAAAATTGTAGAACTGAGCGGAATTATTTTCAGTTCCAATAATTTTGAGCTGAGTTGTTATTATCGAAACCGAGCTGAGCTGATGAGCTGAAATTAGTCATTTGAAGTACATTTTGTAAGAAAAATTTCAATTATACTTTTTAAAATATTTTTATCTAAAGCTTTCAATAATATTACAATGACTATATCTAATTACCGGTATTAATATATTTATTCAACAGTTTTTTTAATTTTGAATAATATATTATATGCATAAGACATCAGGAAATTTAATAATACATTAAAAAAACTTAAAAATCAGCTCAAACATCATGATATGCTGAGCTTGAGCTTAAAGCTGAGCTGAGCCGAGCTGGAGCTGAATATATGTAAGTTTAGCTGATAAGTGCAGCTCTAAAACTTTAAAACCACAAGCTAAATTATGCTTGAGCTTAAGCTAGGTTAGCTCCATCAGCTTAAGCTTTCAACACTAGTTTAAAAAATGCGTTTTTATTTGATGATCGTTTTCATATTTTAACGATCAATTTTTCATCGAAATTTTCCAAACTTCGTTTACTAATTACATAATTAGATGCTTAATACAATCCGAGTTCAATGTTAAAGATCATTCTTGTTTTTTATTATAATAAACTTACTAACCATATAATTATAAAACGATTACCGTTAATAATGAAAATAATATTCGTTTCAACAGCCACTTCAGCGCACACACCAGTCCACTACTAAAGAAACATTTACTCAAACTAATTCGCTACAAAGTGTTCATATCGTTCTTCGCCATATCATTGCCAGCGATAACAGTACTACTGTTCTATTTGGTGACATCTCGTTTAGACGACATCCACTTCGATATATCGATTTACAACGAAGACAATCCGGCAAACATATCCCTAAACATGATCGATATATTAGAAACGCACAGATTTATAAACACGATATACGATACGAAATCGGCGGCAATCGAGTCCGTAATCGACGGTAAATCGAATGCCGCTATAATTATTTTGGCCAACTATTCGAAATCATTCACACAGTTATACAGCTTTAATCTGCTGAGCGATTCATTCATCCAACGAAAACTAGTGACGGAGAAAGCGTTCTTCGAGAACAAAGACAGCGCGTTATTCTACTTAGACTTATCGAAACCGCAAGGGTTTCTAATGTTACCGCAACTGTTGAAGACTTATTATGATCTGATCCGTTCCTATCTGTCGTCCACCGGTCAGAACCCGGAATTCATATCGATCTTCAATCCCCATTGGGTTTATGGCGACCCATCTGTATATGGAGGGTATTTGATCGGAGCGTGTCTAACACTCGTCATATTTATTATACCGTTGTTGTTGATATCGAACTCGATTATAGCCGAGAAAAACGAAGGAATTCTTGAGAGATCACTGGCGGCTGGCGTTCAGATATTTGATTATTTTTTCACACATCTCGTCATTCGAGTATTGCTATTATCGTGTAAAGTTATAATGCTTCTGATATGCGTTTACCCGCTTATTAGCGACACTGGAAGACAAAATTTCTTTCTAATGTCGCTTATGGTTTTCGTGCAAGGATTGAGCGGCATATCGCTCGGTCTTCTCGTGTCGATCGTAAGCAAAGACGATATAACGTCCGCTCTTATACTGGCGGGTACTTTAGTGCCAGCAATAATACTCAGTGGTATGATATGGCCATTGGAATCATTGCCACTAACCATGCAATACTTGGCTTGCGTTCTTCCGATGACCACTACGAGCGGCGCCATGTCTGCCATTGTGAACCGTGGCTGGGGTTTAGACCATTTCGAAGTATGGATCGGTTATGTTGTCAATATTATCTATACCTCCATATATATAGCGCTGGCATACGTTCTCACCAAATCTAGAATTTTATTCAATTGATTTATTTTATGTTCGTTTTTATAAACAAAATATTTGTATATTTAAAATATTATACTGAACCGGGACTCAAATTGAATACTCTTATACGTTAACAAAATATCTTCGCAATTAACAACGATTATACGACTCTTTTTTAAAAATATTTTTATTCCATATTTAAGGTGTAAATTATTAATAAAAATTTGTTTTTTTTGTAAGAAATTAATTATATAATATATATTTATATAATTATAATTCAGGTTACAGTTAATACGAAATCATAATAAGCCTCATAATCATTATCTAAGCTTAAATATCACAATAGCGGCGATGAGAAAGAACGCGATCCAACAACCAGTGATCAAAAAGCCATTGTAAACGCTGGATCGGCACAGATTAAAGCCACGGATTAATATATGCCTGAATGATTCCATAGGTTTCGTTTGCGGTATTAAATAGCTAATGTAGCGTAGGAATGGCGTCATCGTTTCGATTGGCCAGAATAATCCGGTCATAAAACAAAACGGTAATATAGAACCGGCGCCTAATAATAGGGCGGTTATTTCGTGCGTACATATCGATGACAACATCAAGCCGTAACACATGCCTGTAATTAATGTTTTTTGTAAAATTAGTTATGTATTTGGATTATGAGTAGTAAATGTTTTTAAAGGAAATAAAGCGATGATCCATCATATTTCCCGTGCCTTATGTTATATTCATTGGGTATATTAATTTTCGTATATCATAAAAACAAATTGTTTTCAAGGTTTATCATAAATTTCGTGGAAAAATTAATATTAAAAAACTTTGCTTAAGCATAATTTATGCAGAAAACACTAGAAGGCATTCCGCGAAACGCTAAACCGTTAACATAATTTTTAACGTGTACTCGCTTTAGATTTTAGTTAATTTAAACCCTTATCTTAAACATTATCTCCAATTTTTCACGCGTTATCATTCATTATCAATTTTTCACGCATTAATTGGGCAAAAAATAGATCAAAGCGTACGAAAAATGTTGCTTTACTGCCACATCGCTTACCACAGATACCCTGAAGAAACATCATCGTAATCGCCAGAGCGTACGAGCCTTGCATAGGGAACTCGAATATCCAGAAGCCCATGATAACAGTGAGCGTAATCTGCGTGATCAGCAGCAATGTTATATTAATAATTTGGGCGATTATAAATTCCGTCGATGTCACGCCAGAGATCATTGAACGCTCTAATGTGCCTGCAAATTATTAGGATATAGAAAAACACATATTTGTATTTTCGAAGTGAAAGAAGTGTCACTTTCTGCTCGTTTTGTTTCAGTAAAATTGCTTCGAAAAATTGTTTTGGGATAAATTTCGAAGAAGTTTTTAGCTGTTATTCCGATTAATTTCTAGTGTAATCATTCGTCTCTTACGTACGAAATGGGTTCTAAAATTTTTTATCTTAATTAAAGAAAAATTCATTTAACTGAAATTAATTTTTTCATTAAACCAGATTTTATGGCTCACATAAAAGGTTAAAGTCAAGGTTAATATTGAATAATATTCGCTCTCTATCTAAACTAAAAATTCAATTTTTTCGATCACAAACTAATGATTTCAAATTAAGTCTGCAAACAACTGATAAGTCAGCCAAAAACAACTGATAAGTCAGTCAAAACTCACTGAAACTAAAACAAGTTTGAAACGTGCAGTAAATTTTTTTACCTTCTCTTCTCTCAGAGAGAAACGCCATACTAGTGATCGACATCGTAGCGAAAAATACGATAAACACCATAAGCCCGGGTCCGACAAACTCAATCATATCAGCCTTTTCGCGGCCATATATCGGTTGCTCAAACTTGACCGGAAGCTTAAACCGCGACAATTCATAACCGATAGTATACGATACAGTTTCGGCAAACTTAAACACAGCACTAAACACTTCCCTGCGAATCACGTTGACGTGCAACGCATTCGACGCGTCGTAATAGATCTTAATAGTGCTGTCGTCGAGCGTCTGGTTATCGATACCGTCACGTAAATTTTCCGGGTCGACATACCGGTACAGTTTGTTAATAGCGCGGCTAAAATTTTCCGATATTACCATAGCCGAGTAACTCTCCGCTTCGCGCACCGAACCAATCGCTTCGTCGTGCGACGGATAGTACTTCAGTGAAATGAACTTATCGTCGATCGAGTTGAGGAATATCGAGCTCAACAGCGGCGGGAACTCCTGGTTACTGACAGCCATTTGTACGTTCGTGGGGTCGCGACCCATACACAGGCAAAACAGTGCCACCTCTAACGCGGGCAACAGCATCGTTATAATCAGTTCCGGTATGCGTCGGAACAGTCGTAATCGATTCTTGTTGCACAGAACCCCGATTCGGTCGACTGGCCTCACGTTCATGCGGTTTTTGAAATTCACGAGTTCATTGTGTTTCGCGATATTCACCGCGTTATTGATGTGCAAATCCGGCTCGATTTGCGTGTAGACCTCGGTTACCGAATAAATAGAGTTTACCGGGTATTTTCCCACTATATAATCGTTAGCGCCATTAGAACCGTTGCAAATGTAGGTTTTCGCGTTCTGTTGCAGTTTCTCCTCGTTATTGAGCGCGTACGCCATGTTCTGGTGTGCGTTCCGTTTCTTCACGTCATTGCCGTAATTATTAGCGGCGCCATTGTTGCTACCGTTGCTAAACGGTTGTTGCTTTTGTAGTGCGTGATTATTGCGATTGTTTTGCAAGTGTTTATCCATTTCGTCGTTGCGCGACAAGATTAGAAATAATTGCTCCATACTGGAGACGCAGTAATTTGCCATTAATTTATTCGGATTTCCTTCCGACAGTATGTGGCCTGATCTCATAAAGCCGACGATATCCGCACTTCTCGCCTCTTCGATATAATGCGTTGTCACTATTACCTAATTAGAGACGCCAAAAATATAATGCCGTGAAATGAATGTGAGTTTTCGTGTGAGCGTGCGTTTAATGAGATATAAGCTTATATTAGATTGCGATCGTTGTGTTTTTGGAAGTTGTTTAAGAGTTTTTGTGCGAATTATTTTTGTAAATGAATTGTGTATGGTTTTAGGCTACGCTTAGGGATAGAAATATTTGTATGAAATTATATTTCGATTGCTTATAAATATTATTATTAGTCTGTTTCTCTTTTCAAATACGGTTTCTACGCGTTTTAGCGAAAACACGAAAACTTTCGCTTTGTTTGTCTGTCTGTCTGTCTTCCAATCAAACGTTGTTTGTTCGGTGCGTTTCTCTCATAAAAATTACTATAAAAGGGTTGCCAAGATTTACGTATATTTCTGTCAATTTTAAGAGCTAACTGCGATATACAATAAAATTTAATTATACCCCATTCCGAACAAAATTACAAATTTAAAAGCATATTTAAATAAATTAACTGCAATTACCGTTAGGCCTTCTTTGCTAATTTTTACCAAATAATTCCAAATAGTTTCCCGCAAAATCGGATCCACACCAACAGTCGGTTCGTCGAGTATTAAAAGGGGCGGATTATTAATTAACGCGATCGCCAGCGATACTCGCCGTTTCTGTCCGCCGGACAACTTGTCCACGAATTTGTTTTCCATTTCCATTAAATCAAGCAATTGTAGCAAGAATTGGATTCGTTTGCCGATCAATGTCTTGTTTGTGCAGCAAAAGCCGCCGTAATAGTACAGCGTTTCTTTGATTGTAAACTGAGATATTAGCGCCAACTCCTGTGGCATATAACCGATGCCCGGACCCGGTATACCACTCTCTTTTGTGCCTGTTTTGTAGATTTTAAATTAATACTTGTTAATTAATGGTAAACTTGAAAGATTTTAATTAATTAAATGCCAAATGCATTACGTTATAATATTTGGTTACTTAATTTGTTACGTTAATAACGATTTAATTGACAGCTGGGTTGACATAAATTAATTTCGATATTTCTATTAAAATTTTAAATGCTAAATTAAAGCCATGCAAGGGCTCATTAATTTCAGTCAAAAAACATGTTAAAATTTGGTTGATTATCAATTAATTATTATAGACCAAATTTTTTATGAAGTTTCGGTTGACATATATTTAATTTTTTAAACAAATGAAATTATATAATCTCGAACAGAACATTTCAATATATTTATGAATACTTATAAATATATAAGTATGCGAAGAAGATTTCGTTTCCGTGTAATTTATTTTTTCACGACTAATTTAAATAAATGTTTTAGTGTCCATAATAAATGAGATTCATTTTATGAGTTTGCCTTTTTTTATGTTTTCACGAACTCGTTTTCATTTTGTTTTATAGAATTATTGGACAAAAATCTTATTTCCGGTTTAAAAACGTGATATTTACGCATAAAAGTACATGTTTTAACCGTATATTATGAAATTCGGTCGCAAATCTCATATTTAAAACTGCATTTACAATATGTTTTACAACACAATTTAAATAGAATTAAAATAACTTGATAATCCATATATGCTGAGGTCCAAGGCTGGGGTTCGAGCCTGCATTGAGGTATGAGTCCTTAAACTATCATACGAAACCGCAATGAGGGACGAAAACATTTGTGACGGTTTCATAACTAAGTTATAATTATGCTTTGTTTCAAGCATTACGCTTTTATGAGTTTTACGATTCCAGACAGAATGCGAATATTTAATAATTATATAACTTTTCTAATTACATATTATATAAAATAGACCGGATTAGCGAAGTCATAAGTCATGTTCGATCGGAAGTATGTTATATATAGTTTAGCTATTAATACATGGGTCAAAGTCAACGAAACGCAATAATAGTTTTTCAACCCATAGTTATCATTGTTGTTGTTATTTATTTCTAAAAAGAATATGTCATGTTTCTAAATAGAAGGAAAAATTTTTAATTTTCCTGATTTTAATCGTTTTTGCTTATGTCAATGTCAACTACTTTAAAAAATAAGCAAATTATAATGAAATTATTACCGACAGATATCCTTTATTAAATTATTTGAACAACAAAATCAGTTAACAAATATTTTAATAATAACGTATGGCAAATAATAAGTGTGATTTTTATTATACCAGCGTTACATAATAATTTTAATTCGTAATGCAAAGCTTTTGATAATTTTTAAGGCATTGAATTTTGGCTGAATAAACAAGAATAACGATAAAATGAAAATTAATGCTGAAAACAAACATAATTTTATCCATTTCTTTTTCTTTATTATTTCATGTAAAAATTTCGTTGATATCTAAAGATTTCTCACGATAAGTAATTTATGGGCTTTTTTGTGGAAAGCTATTTGAGGAAGACTTGAATATATTTATGAGTTATATTACCCAATTAGATATTCTCAATTCTAAATTATTAAATAAGAAATTTTACTATGCATATATTGTAAAGGTGCTGGCGGTTCGATTTAATAGCGGTTATCGGTTTAAAAAATTATAACATTTGTCTGGTTTTGGTTAAACTTTTGTTGACATAAAACAATACTTTTAACTGTTTAAACAGAAAAATATATTTTTTAATTGAATAATTAATTTTAAGACTGCGTAAATCCGTTATTCATTAATCGAATATTTTACTAACTTATATGAATATAGTTAAGTAAATTTTATGGATTTAACTTAATAGAAAATTTCTTCCTTATTCACACAGTATTTAAGTATTATTATTTTCTACCACAACGATTTGGCGGTTTAATATCGATGCAAATTAATTCAACCATACCGTTCAAAATAATTTAAGTGGGCATTTTGGCGTAAATAATCGAGTGACAACAATAACCTGTATTTGCTCATATTTTTTGCAAAAGGAATGATAAACACTTAAGACTGTATTTTTTAAATAAATACTTATGTTTAATATGCTAAACTAAAATATCAGGTTAAAAAGACTAAAAAAATCATTAATAATTTTGCGATTACCGATTCAGATGAATTTAATTGATAGAAAAACTCATCGAAATTAAAAAATAATAAAAATTCAATAATTTTAAACATAATAATATTTACTACCTGTAATGAAATGATAAAACTTATTTAAATATGGAAATTGATAATAAAATAATTAAGCATTATTAAGTATTTAAACTCTTATTTTAATACAACATAATTGTGTACACAGGTATAATCTCAAATTTTTTTGCAAAATTAAAAATTTTAAATATGTAGTATTAAGTTATAGAAAGTCCTAAATCGAAATGTTGAAAAATTTTTAATTTTTGTATGAATCTATATTATATTAGATAGTCTGGTGTTCTACTAAAAATTTAAAACGCCAACATGAATCAAGTGCACTCATTGAGAGCTTTGATCCCAAACTTTTAGTAGTCTAATAATTATAATATTCAACCATATGTTGATAGGAACATCGGTAAAAAAATGACTAACCTTAATTTTTAACCTTAACTAAGAAATATGTTTTATCTGACTGCCAAAACTGAATACATGGATTTGTATCTGTCTGTCAGTAGAGTAATATATACAAGAATTAATAAAAGGATTTGAAAAATAACACAAAAAATCGGATAAAATAACGTTATAGGGATCTTTGCGTAAAATGTCTTTCGTGCTATCAAAGAAAGGTTTTTTATTTAACTCATCTTTAAATTAACAACACAAAATAAAATTGGTATATTGTGTTTTCCAGTTGCATTTACCACTGTAATGAAACTTTAAATAAAATCCTTAACTAAATTTTTATATATAACCCAAATATACATTATTAAATCCTCAAAATAATAATTTCAAGAAATAATGAGAGAAAGCGACGCTAACTAAAATAAAACTGCAAAGTCAGTTATTATGACCTTTACGATCTTATTTAACTTTAAGTTAAACGAATTTATTTTTTGCTTTCTAAAAAAATTCAAACTAATCTTTATTTGAAATTTGTTATTGATTCGAAAACGATAAATTCAATATCGATATTTTTAATGAAATATAATAAATATATGTATTTGGGTAAATTAATAAGCATATATTAATGAATTCTCACTGTTCGGATGGTTACATAAGTTCATTAATTAACTTTAACTTAACTCCACTGAATAGTTTTTATATTTTACCTTTTACATAACTTTTTGAGTTAAATTTTAAAGGTTAAAAATGATGAGTTATATGAGTAACCGCATTTGATTTTTATAAATAATAGGGCTCGGGCTGGTACTTCAGACGGGCTCGCGCCTGACATGTTGAATATTATTTTTTACCATTTTAATGCAAATAAAACTTTTATTGCTTACTAAATAAAATAAGTGGAAAAACCGAAGATTTTTAACATCCAAGAAGAAGGAAAAAATTGATTAAAAATACAATGAAAAGTAGTAATTAACTTCACGTGTTTTTATTATCAAAGCACTCAAGACATTACTGCTCCGTGAAGGCTAGGGTCAAGTTTTTTGAAGGATTATTTATTGGATTTACACAACACAAAAACACACTTCTATGAGTTTACTCTTTAGTATTCAATTTATTATCACTGACTAAAAATGTTTACAATTTTAATATTTTAGCAGTGAATTTAGAAGATCGCAGCCGTAATTCTAAATGATTATATTTTTCAAAAAATAATTTCCAATTAATGTTCGTACGGCTAAGAGACCACAGGTTATCATTTAAACATCAAAAAACATTATACGCACTTCGTCTGCATTATAAAACAGTATGCATATAAATCAGTGCGAGAAACGCAACAAAAATTATTAACTATCATCGCATAAATATTAGGATAACCAGTTAATGTCAACTCAGTAAACGATTTATTTTTCCGCATATTATGCAGAAAATAATACGCTGAAGTACAACAATAAACAGAAAAAACTAAATTTATATAATTTAAATTTCAAAAATAACCTGGTTTTGTATTGAACACTCGCACGCTTCCCTTTTGAGGCTTTAGTCGGCCAATGATGCATCGCAACAGAGTAGTCTTTCCGCAACCGCTCGGCCCCAGCAGCCCGTATATGACACCGCGCGGCACATTAAGGTCCACGTTATCGATTTCCGGTCTGTTAGTCGCTGTGATGCGGCCGAAGCTAAATAGCAACTGTTGCACGTTGACAGCCAATGGTGGCATTGTGTCACAGTCTAATGCCATTCGGAGACTATATTTGAGCAGTCGTTTGTTTATAAGAGTAATGAAGATTACACACTCGCACACAGACAAACACTTATTACACGCAGGTATTATAAAACGAACACTGGTTGTTCGTCAGTTGTCATGCATGACACGTAAATTGTTGCGGCACTGCTAGCCATAGGATCAAACACATTCGCATAGTTTTCCCATTGTTTTGGGGCAAAATTGTTTCCGTTTATTCGACACTTTGTTTTTATTAGTTTCAATTAAGGATTTTGCCCGAAATTTAATTTCTTTGTTTAATAATTTTTTTAAAATAAATTAATTACTCGTAAGCGTACGTAAAAATAGAGTCTGTAAACCAAAAGGTTTTTGAACGGAAGTGAAAGTGTAAAAATCTGACGCACACACCCGTTCGCACTTACATGATATCTGTAACACCTGTAGAATATACGAGAAGAAAAGTTTTTGATTAAAAGGGATCATAAATTTTTAATAAATTAATCAAATTAACTCCAGAGTAACATTAAGTTTTAATATACCTTTTTGTAATTTTACGTTTTATCCACCAAAATACACAGACACACGACTAATACAAATAAAATCAACAAATATCACCAACAAATTTAGATTTTAATAATTGAGTGTTTGCCAGTAGTATTCTTTGCATTCAAACAGAGTAAATCAAATACTGGTCCTCGTCGTCGTACACAACGCACACACACACTCGCACATACACACAGACTCGTATAATACTCCGGAGTTACTCGTTAACCTTCACTCGACTGGCATAGAGGCGGGATAATCCCATCTATTAATGAGTGCGTCACTTCACACCGTTTGCTACTTTTATGTTCGTATCACTTCTTATTGTAATTTTACAGTACACCATAATAATGCAATTTTCCACTAAAAAATTCACAAAACCATATCTTACTCGTATATATAATTTTGATTCAGTCGCAGTTAATGTTGAAAATAGACCATAATGTTTCGTAACCGAAGCGGATATACTATACAACGAACAGCTAATAAATAGATACACACACGCAGACAGACAAACAGCGCTTATTAAGCTAATTGAGTAGAAAACTTTTTTATTATACGCGTTTGCGGATCATGTGACTACCATTTTCTCAAAACTCGAAGGGAATTATTGAAAACTGCTAATACCTTAGAGCTATTAAGTTAAAGATCCGTGAAATACAAGGACTAAATTTACGTGTTAAGCGCTATTGATTTCAAAGCGCACATACAATACATTTACCGAGGAATTCCAATCGAAGAAAAAAATAACTATGAATCGAGCATTACCTGAATTGTTTAAAATATTTTGTATCCCATCAAACAAATGCATGTGTTTATTATTTTATTATTTTCGTTTAAATATACCTATAATTTACGTTTCAAGTTTCGAACGTATGAATTGCAAAATAAGTTAATTAAACCCTGTTTTTTTCACTACGTTTTTCTTAGAAACAAGATATAATATTAGAAAAAACCGGTATTAAGAAAGAAAGTTATTTTATGTTATGATTCAAAAAAAATAACGTTAGAAAATATTATTTCAAATTATATTTATAAATAAATTTTTTTCGAACATTGACTAACATTAGAGTTGGATTTTATTTATCGCTTTTTTATTTGAAACATCAAACCAATATTATATGTGTCAAACAACTTCAGAAACATGTGCGTAATCTAAAAACGAGCTGATTTGCAAAGTTGATTTCCCCATCAGTTTACTCAATAACCTATCTATAGATAAATTGATGGAAAGTGTTCTCATTTAAAGCGAGCGAATCAATGCACGTGAGAGAGAGAGAGAGAGAGAGAGAGAGAGAGAGAGAGAGAGAGAGAGTCGGAGAGAGATCAACCTGTTAGTTGAAAATGTGAATAGTCATGTTATGTCCGTATAATTTATTATTTAAAAATAGATTTTTCAGCAGAAAAATGTGTACCATTTGATTCGTGTAGATTCAAACGTGATGTGTATTCGTGGCTTGATTTAAGTTTAGATTTGATCGCAAACAAAACTTTAATTTATCTATTCTCTGATTAATCTAATTTATTGAATTAATACGATAGAGAAAAAGTGTTATTTAAATAATTGTTTAAATAGTTATTGAGTAAATTCATTGAAATAGGAATTTTAAACAAATTAAATACTAATTTAATATAAATTGAAACATCAACCAGTAATTGATGATTGCCATTAGCAGTTACTTTAGCACTTTAAGAGATTAAATGAAACAGTGGTAGACCTTTGTTAATACAGAGCGTCCCATGAGTAACATATGCTACAGTGGTTTATTCGAACAATATATACAATCAAAAATAGTGTAACTTATAGCATGTGTTGAAATCTTATATCTTATATATAGAATACACTTTTCTCTGTCTGTGAGACCACTTCTACTATATTCAATGCTATGCTCACCCTTTTATGACCCTATGTTTAATGCAATTGCAACGGTAAATCTCATGTTTATTTATATAGTTCTTTGCTTTTCTAAATATATTTAACCCTAATCACAAGTTCCGGATTAAAATTGAAATTTACTGTACACCTGTTTTTTCAATACAATATTTAAGGATTAGACCGCAGTTCTGACCAAATTTCTGAATTATTTTTATTAATTAAAAGTTTTTCGAAAATTGTTAATCTTGTAGATTTGTGAAATTAAGTGTAATATTGAAAAATCTACGTTATTATTGAGGATTAAAAAGCTTTTAATATATTAATAATAAAATATATAGCAATTGGTCATTGTTTCTCCACCTTAATTATTGTAATGAAAACAAGTTCGGCTATTTTTCAATTTAATCTTTTAAAGTGCTACTATTATAGCAATCATCAATTACTCTCTGAACTTTGAACTCTTACAATAATGCATTGAATAACCCTTTTTCAGGTTCTCGTTGCCTAAAGGCTGTATTGTCAAAAAGTCCATTACAGCTAAAGAATATCTTTAACTTACCACTATTCCATTTGCTGTAGAATTAAATACTAACTAAGCGTATGGCCCGCAGTAGCAAATAGTTTCTGTATAAAATGAATAAGTACATTGTACTTAAAATCATGCAACTTTCAACAACAAAATGATAGACTTAGTACCCGTTTTCAAACTCCCTAAACCACCCCTAAATTAAAGTTAAAAATTTTTTTAATAGTTTTCCCGAGTCCCTCAGACCAAGATCTAAATTTTTCCGCTTACGTATACCTCCAACTATTCCGTTTGATCAGAATATCTTGTTTAAAATAATGGCTTACACAAATTAATAATATAGATTAGAAATTAGACAGGTTTACAACAAGTCAAGCATTTTTATACGTTATTTACTCCTAACTTAGGTATAATTACACACGGTTGGAAGCTCTAGTGGGGTCAGATCCTGGAAATCTCAATTTTTAGAGGAGGGGGTCAAAAACTCATCTGTTTTGAATAGTGATGGCAAATATACGTTTTAGTGTATAAATACATGACGTATTATACGTGAATTTATACGTATTTATACGTATAGCAAAAATAATTTTGCCGTATTTTGCCATCACTAGTTTTGAATGACCATTTTTTGGACTTCGGACCAATTTTTTCCTCTACAACAGACTAAACCACACCCACTATAAAAACTAAACAAATTTAATGTTAATTTTTTGAAATTTTGGTCAAAATTTAATCAGGTCACAAAAAACTCATCTGTTTTGATTCACAATTTTTTTATATTTAACCAAAAATGTTTTCTCGTCCTTGAATTTTCAAAAATTATGGGTGGGGTGGTCAACTTTTCCATATTTCTAGTGGGGTCAACCCTGGGCTAACACCCCCTTTAGTAACTACTTTATGCTCGAAACATAAATTGGAATATTTAACCATACAATATATGACCTGGAAATGCGTGGATGTGACGTGAAATAAATTTGTTTACTATTGTCACAAACAAAGTAGGGATGATTCTCGCTTTTTTTTTAAATTTCAAAGTTTAAAATGATAATCTAAATTATTGTTTTTTATTAAGTGATTTATTGCCAATTTTTTAATCGATTCTAACCGGGAGAAAGAATAATTAAAAAATAATGAATTATATGTTAATTCGCATACATAATGATATGAACTAAATTACTAAATAATAGCGAAGATTATGAATTTTCTTGATAATTTCGTTTATACGAAATGAAATGAAAAATAAATTGAAATACGAATTTTTAAAAAAAAGTATGCGATAAAAATTTCATAAAGTAATTAAACCCACTTAGAAATGATCCATCATTGAAACGAATTTTAAAATCCAGCTAAAATGTTTTGGGGGAAAATGAGTGCATCAAAACAAAAAAATCACACAGAGGTTAGACGAAAGATTTTCACTTTTTTCGCATAATAACATTAATCTATGCATTCTTACTGCAATTAAACTTTCATTTTTAATGAGTTTGTGAATTGCAATTACGTTTCAAAAACTTAATAGAAAAACTTAATAAATCGCACTTTTTTTCAGTTAAAAAATCGGAATTCCTTTTTTTGTTGCTGTTTTACCGTAAAAATTTAGTATACTTTTATCGGTTATAAATATACTGGGAATATTTAAAATCCATAATGTGATAATAATAATTAGAAAAAATGGTATAAAATCGTTTATAAAGTTGATAAAAAAAAGTTCTAGACAATCACTAGAGAGTAAAAAAATAGCAATGATTTTGACTCTCTAACAATCACATAATTTAGGGAAGAGTTTCATCTAAACATTTCTAAATATTGAATGTCATTAAAAACTCGACAAATTTACACTTAAAATTTTTTGAACCTCGTTTCGCAATGTTCTTTGAAATAAATTTGGCGTTACTCTTTCAATTTAACCCTAAAATAAGCCCCTTATTAAAAGTCATCGGAATATATTGACTTACAACTGTATCAAAAAAAATTAAATAAGATCGTTAATAACATCTAGTTTGTTCTTGTTTTTAATGTTACATACAAACACTTTTGACAACTAAAAATAATAAATAGAGAGTCAAAATCATAGCATTTGCTACTTTTTGATTTCATAAGTAAGGCTAGGAAGTTTAAGACCTTAAATAATACTGAAAAATTAGCCAAATAAGACCTTATATAATAGTTTATATTTTTAAAATTTTAACCTCTTTATTATAGAATTTATATTTTAATCAAATTTATTTAAATTTCATTGAATGACAAAGTGTTTATGAGATTCACTAAATAAAGTCACAAATTTTTTAAATTTCACAGAAAACTTTTCTTTAATTTTCGGCATTTTAAATTTTCATTAACACTAACTATATCTCCAAAACTCATGAATAACAAAACTCAAACAAACGTTGAATATATTTATTGCACTAAAAATAGGCGCTTAGTTAACATTTTAGTAAGAAAAGTTTATAATTTCGGCCTATTTTTCTTTGTATTTAATCAGACTGGCCTCAGTTTACTTAAAATCATAATATTTTTACTCGTTTCGTTAGGTATTATTTATAAGACCTAACGAACCAAATAATACTTTATAAGACTTAGCAAATACCGCTCATTTGACTTATTATAACATGAATAGAACTCATACATTTTTAAGACATCATTATCTTTTATCATTAAAAACTTGTTTTGTCTTAAACTTCCTAGCCTTATTCATAAGCTAGAGATATATAAATTTATTTGTGTACGGATTAAGTAAAATTGAGCCGTTTTAGCTACATTTATAAATGCTATATTTGATAATAAATGCTATAAATTCTATTTTTGCAATTTAATGCTATTTTGGCTGAAAAATATTAAATTGTCGATTAATTCTGATGAGTTTTTATTACCCCTCTCTCCAAAATATTTTTCATTACAATCGAAAGGCGGCATTTTAAAAATTTTAAAATTTTCTTAATAAAAAGAAGATTCATAAAAATGACAATAATAAGAAAAAATGATTATTATAGAAAATTTATATAAAATTTTTAAAAATTATAAATGCTATTTTAAGTGCTATTTTTTACTCTCTAATAATAAACAAGGGTGTAATGTGACAAGAACTCATATACTGTACGTCGAAACTAGAGTTTTAGCCTGACTTTAGGCGAAAATTTTTTATAAATCGAATAAAATCTCTAAACGACCACTACATACTTGACACTACCACTTCCCACCCGACCTCATCATTCCCCACCCTACTTCTTTATTCAGTTTATCCATGCATTCTATCGGCAAAATATCATTTAGAAACAAACCGATTGTTTCAATCCATCCATGAATTACCATATATTTATTATATGGACTATTATTAGTTAACGCATTAATTATAGCGTCCACTACTAAATCAATTTTCGTTGATTTTGGTATTAACTTTAATCCATTGATCATTACATTCCTTTTATTTTCATAATAATCATTACTATGATCTCGTTTTACATTATCGTTTGTAGTGTTCCACGCGTTATCAAAATCTTGTATCAAACGATTATCATTAAATATATTCGTATCGAAACAACCAGTAAGTATAGCACAAACTTTAACATCTCATTTATGTAATTCACGTCTTAATGCGTCCTTAAAGTTTTGACAGAACGTTTTGACATACAATAATGTGACAAAAGCGGTGACGTTAATATCGATGCTATACTCGCAATGTTCACTATTCTTCCTAATATTTTCATTAATTTATTAATAATTTATAGTGCATAAAATATAGCATTTATTGTATATCAAAATAGCGCTATAAATAACATTTATAAATGACAAAAAATAGAACATAAAATAGCATTTATAATTTTTAGAAATTACATAAATTTTCTACGATATTCATTTTTTCTACTTATTAATATTTTTCTGAATATTCCTTTTATTAAGAAATTTTTAAAAATGTCAAAATACCGCCTTTCAATGTTAAAGAAAAATATTTTTGGGAGAGGGGTAATAAAAATTCATCAGATTTAATGATTTAATCGACACTTTAATATTTTTCAGCCAAAATAGCATTAAATTGCAAAAATAGCATTTCTAGCATTTATTGTATTATCAAAAATATCAAAAATAGCTAAAACTGCTCCATTAATTAATTCGTACACTAATAAATTTATATATCTCTTACTTATGAAATAAAAAGTGGCAAATGTTATGATTTTGAGGCTCTAATAATTAAAATTATAAACAGCTTTATATTATTACAAAATTACATTTTGATTGACGAATTAATGGTAGAAACTGTCGCGTAACTCTTATAACTACAAATACGTTAACGTCAAACGTTTTGAGGTATGAATGAAGAGATGACCATTCGATATGTGAATAAGAGTAACAAATGCCTGCATTATTCACTAAACCCCATAATTCAATGCTTTCTTTATTCAAGTGTTTGCAAACATAATCTCTTGTTATATAAAAATCTCTTGTTAAAACAGTCACATTTTAAAATCCCTTGTTTATTATTTTTAAGTTTTCATAGTAACTATTTTACAACGAATAAGCCATTGATAATAATAGCAGTAAAGCAATCGAAATAATTTTGAGTGTTTGACTCTAATTTAGTTCACTGTAAAGTGAATACCGTAATAAAAATGTTCAATAGTCTGAAGTGTTTTGTACGCGAAATTTCGCGTAACATGATATCACTAAATGGTCTGTTGCGGCGTTTAAAGTATTTTTTAGAAGTTGAAAACTTTGAGGTTGTGTTTAAAAGTTGTGAGCACAATTTATTTAATTGTTTAAGTTTAAACTAATAAGTACTAAACAGCATATTTGGTAAATACAAATGTAAAATCACGAACGCTTAAGGACAGAATATTTCGGTTAGAAAAATTGCATATTTCGGTCGGTAAACCGGTTGAAAAAACAATGAAAATTCGGTCAAACTTTCGGTTGAAATTTTATTGTGTATTTTGAAAAAAGTCGTAAAATCTTTAAACGTAGAAGATTTTTAAAGCACGTATGAATTAAACTGAGTCTGTCTTTTTGCGAATTAAAATAAAATATAAAAATTAACTCAAATTAATAGATCAGAATATGCTTTTAAATTATCCTCCAAATTTATTAAAGTGAATTTTTCAAAAACATTAAAAGAATTATTCAATTTGTTTAAACGTTATAAACAATTACAATTTACATTTATTTGATATTTTAATTCTTAATTTTTAATTTCCAATGACTAAGAATTTCGGTTGAAACTTTTTGTTTCGGTATTTTCTGTCGGACTATTAAAAATCGGTTATTTCGTCTAAATTAATTATACCCTAAAAGATTTGTTCAATATATGTTTCTATTCACCATAACTTTCAACCATCAAAATCTTGTTTACAGTGCTTACTTACAGTAGCTATATATCTGTATCTGTGTTCTGTGTCTATGTCTGTATCTTTATCTAATGCACAAGCTTTTACTGCTCTCACTTCTCTGTAATTGATTTGTCATGAGTAGGGATTTGAAAATCGTTAAGAAAAAAGGTGCAAAATCGTTTATTATTTGTTTAAAAAAATTTGAAAAATCTTTCAGAATAATCGTTCAAAAATTCTTAGGATCGTTCGTTAATAGGTAAAAATCGAAAAATCGTTTAAAAAAATCGTTAGAAATTTTTTAAATTTTAAACACATAAAGGTTTTTTGACTAGTTTTGGATATAATTTAGGACTAAAACTTGATTTTCGGAAATCTTACAAGTTTTTACAATAACACAAAATGAATTTTTATACCTTTACTAAAATTACTTTATTTTTACTTAAAAAATTTAAAAATCGATTAAAATTTTAAAATTCATTCATTATTTTTAAAATCGTTCAATTCGTTTGATTCGTTTACTTAAATTTAACTTATTTCGGTATAAAAGTCTTTCTCTACTTGTTATTAATATGTAATTTTAAGATTTTAAACAATCGTTAATTAAATCATGAGTTGCTTATCAGTTGTGCACGAATTTTATGAATCTATAAAGTTTGCTCCAAATATAACAAACTATCGCTATTTTATAGTATTTTTTCGGATATCTTTATGTCATTTTTATAATTTCACGGAAATTATAAAATTATAAATTTAAATAGGATTTCAGAAAAATTGTTTAAATGCTGAAAGCAATAGATAAATATATATTAAAAATCACAATAATAAAAGCAATGCTAACGTTCGTACAATTTTACTCGTCTTCTCCATCCCAGCAATGAATAATGCCTAAAAAATACACAGTACAGTGTAATCAAAATAAAAGTAATTTGAGATATAAGCATATGACATACCATCACATTTTTGCGAAATTGGCAGACAGTATGTTTTCCAAAAGCTATGTTAAACCGGACCACATGTTTTATTGCCCATTAAAAGCAAAGTTAAAACTGCGAAGAGATGTTATTTACTGTTTATTATTTACTGTATATTAGTTACTGTCTGGCATGCAATAAATAGAAGCGCTAATTGAATACATTCGCACATTGTATTGATTTAGGATTTTGAATGTCCAGAGTGTTGGACGAAGTGTTTTCTAAATATTTCATACATTAGTTTGGCTACAAGTGTGCATTAAAGTTGTTTCTAAACCAACTGTGCTTTTATCGATTCATTTTTTAGTTTTGTTAACTTATCTCATTTAAAACGCGTCATTGAAAAAACATAATCGCAAGTATAATATTTTAATTAAGTTAAAACCAAACCAACGAAAACCAATGTCTGCGTCCAACGCGTCCAACGAAAGTTATTACGAAGCGTACAGCCATCAGATATCGATTTGGTTGCAGAATGAGCTCGAGACTGACAAGCGGTTGATTGAGAGCCAAAAGGCGACCATATCTGGACTGAAGTGCGATCGAAACGAAAAGTTTAAAGAGTTGGACGTGAAGTATAGGGAATTACGAGAAAACGAGAAACGTATTCGCGGTCATAATCAGCGATTGGCCAATGATTTGAAGGCCGAGAAGAATAAATCGTCGGCCGCTTCCATCAGTATAGCATCGCTTGAGTCGAAGATCACTGATTTGGAGGCGAACTGGAGGGGAGAACGAGAGGAGAATCAGCGACGCATTAATGCAAAACAGCAAGAGATAACGAATTTGAAGCGGAAATTTGATGCCGAAGTGTTGGCGCTTAAAGCGGCGCAATCCAACCAAAATCATAATCGAAACACCTATGAAGTGTTGATTTATGATAATCCCGTTAATAACGCCGCTATTGATAATGTAAGTGCTTTTTTGTTTGTTTTGTTATGCTTTATGCTGTTTTTTTAACGCAAAGGTTGATCAAACTCGCGCCGAAACACGTATTAAGGATTTGGAAGCGGAGAACGAACTATTGAAGGAAAAGAACTCGAATTATGAGAACACAATCAAAGAGATGAGTACCAAAGGTATTGCATTTCGGACTCAAATGGCTTCAGTGAAGGACATGATGCGCGATATGATGACGAATGGAAAGCAAGAGAAGACTATGATCGACAGAATGCGATCCGTAGATGCGATGCGCGTCAACGAAGTGGCAAATCTAAAGCGCAAATACGAAGCAGAAATTTCAAAGTTAACCAAACAGAAGAAGTATCAAATGGATCTCAACCAGAAACTGGTATGCGATCATATTTTTCTGTACGTTTTTGGTTTAAACACTTAAACGTTTGATTTTCTGCATTAGAAAAAGAAACTGTTGGCCACACAGTACACGTTCGGCGGACACGAAATGATACGGAAAGCGACGTCACA
>JAQGAW010000952.1:0-22639 GCA_034698025.1 Phthiracarus crinitus | reverse complement strand
TTTTAAATTAACTTATTTAGGCTTTACTATATCTCTTTACTTGTTTTTAATACGTATTTTTATGATTTTGAACAATCGTTAATTAACGATTTTCAAATCCCTAGTTATGACTTGCAATAAATGACATATACGGTAAAAGTTTAGTTTATAAAATAAGTAATAGAAAGTTTTATATTATATATCAAATCAAATACACTCGTGTTTAATATTTGTGAAAATAAAAGCTGTCTAACTTATGGACTTGAAAACTCCAGCTTTTTTTAAAATTCCGGATTCTTTATGTCAGTATTATCAGAAGAGCATGTGTTTATCGCTATTAAAAACTATGCTAAAAAATACTTTTTAATATTTGCATTTCTGATTCAATGTTGAAATCTTTTAAGTCATATAGAAAATATTAACTAAAATTTTTGAAAATTTAAGAGCACGTAGAATATAGATTGCAATTAACAGAAATGGATAAACACCCAATTTTTAAAAATTTTGCGCCACTAATTTGACATGAAAACAGTGCTATTGGCTCGAGAACGCTCGAGCGCCTGTTTTAAGCAATAATTCTTTTGCAAATCTAATTCTAAAATACTTTTAAATGATTTATTTGTTACGAAAAATAATAAACAATTCGATGATCTAAACTAAACAATAGCATTGATAAATATATGTATGAATTATTTGGAACAATAATTGAATTAGACGTTAACGTCCTTATAGACTAACAACGATAATATCGCTTTTAACGTTTAGTTATGGTTTTGGTCACCAGATGTTGTTATGGTTGTCTCATACAAATTAGTGTTAACGTTACATAACTATGCACTGTAATACTAAAGCATTATAGCATTGCTGTCATACATATTTAATTTATTGATATGATGTTATGATGATATAGTTGTAACATACAATGAAATGCGAAGAAAGACACTATACCTGATCGCCACTCTTTGCTTCTTTTGTTGGACACTAATTCTCTGCTATCTGTTTGTACATAAACCAAATAACAATAAGGTATTTATCGATTGAATTGCTATTTGCTATTGATTTACATTATCATATAATCATATCTCATATCTCAATATACTGTAATAATAGCCAATATTAAAGTTCGATGATGTCAACAATCAGGTCGATATTCTCGAGAATGAGTTAAGGCGTCAGTTAAAGTCGAACGAAGTTTTATTGATGACACTGAAGAAAATTAGACAACAAATTATGAAAACCGGAAAAGACATCAAACATATATTGGCGGAAAATGCGGCTGTTTTTGATAATATGTATGACAACAATATTAATAGTGTAAGTTATCGTTAAAATGAATGAGTATTATTCCGATTGAATCTATTAGAACTTATAAACGCTTGTGTTTTGTATAGCATTTAAATGAACATTTTATGTTTGTAGTGTTTGTAGTAAGCGTATGATACACTTAACGCATTCCTTACATATCCATTACATATCCATACACTTGTACTCTACTATACTGTACATCAGATTTCAATGTTTATTGCAATTTATTGTATACTGTTTCTGCAAATATGGCATTTGGTCGAAGTTTTCTTTATTCATGATTTTATTACGAATTTATTAACTATAGATATATTTTTGTTAATTAAGAATAGAGATTAATTTGCGTTTTATTTTTAGGATCCAGTAATATGTGTGCTGCTGTTTGCGTGTAATCGATTGACTGTAAAGCGAAATCTCGATCAATTACTCAAATATAGGTCTAATCCAAAAAACTTTCCAATAGTAGTCAGTCAGGATTGTGCTCACGAACCGACTAGAAAAGTAATAGAATCATATGGCGATCAAATAACTTTGATTAGACAACCCGATCAAAGTGACATACCTTTGACAGGAAAAGCAAAAAAATTTAAGGGCTATTATAAAATATCTCGACATTACGGTTGGGCTTTGAATCAGACATTTCACGCACTAAATTATGATACAGTAATAATAGTTGAGGACGATTTGGACATCGCTCCAGACTTCTTCGAATACTTTCGTGCGCTGTACCCTATTTTGAAAACAGATCCCACACTTTACTGCATTTCTGCGTGGAATGACAACGGAAAGGAAGGCCTTGTGTCTAATGAACCTGGTATTCATAATAATTGCGTGATTTTTCAAATATTTCAAATTTTTTATTTTAATAGACACATTATATAGATCTGACTTTTTTCCTGGTCTCGGATGGATGCTTACTAAAGATATTTGGTTAGAATTTCAAACTAAATGGCCGAAAGCGTATGTCTTGTGTTTTATGCGTTACATGAACTAAATGTTATTTTTAAAATATCGTATTCTTCTAGTTTTTGGGACGATTGGATTCGTGAACCACTTCAGAGGTCAGATAGAGCTTGCATTCGTCCCGAATTATCACGTACGCGCACATTCGGTAAAATAGGAGTTAGCAAGTGAGTCAATGCAAGATGAATGCCAAATATATATTAATTACTCATTTATACCACTCATTAATAATTTTTAGCGGTCTTTTCTACGAAAAGCATCTAAAATTTATTAAATTAAATGAAGCTTCCGTGCCTTTTACTCAAATGAATTTAAGTTATTTATTAAAAGTAAGTTTAAATAAATAAATAAATTTCAATTGTAAGCTTATAATAGTTATTTAATTTGAATTAATAGGAGAATTATGACGTTGATTTTGTTAAAAAAGTTTATGGAAGTCATTCGGTAACACTGCAACAGTTGCAACGATCTGATATTCCCGCCGAAGGATCTGTTCGCGTCACATATAGTACCAAAGATGGCTATAAAAAAACAGCAAAAGCTTTAGGCTTAATGGATGACTTTAAGGTATCTTTAATATAATTAGATTTATATATTACGGTTATATTATTTGTGTTCGATAACGATAATTTCTAGTCAGGGGTACCGCGAACAGGATATAGAGGTGTCGTCACATTTCTGCATAAAGGGAGAAGAGTTTATTTAGCGCCACCGCCTGATTGGAAAGGGTATGACATAACGTGGAGGTGATGTGATGTTATGTGATGTGTTTTGATGGTAATGCAGTTCATAATACGTACTATCGATTCAGAAGCACTTAAACAAAATTTGTTCCAATTTCACTTCACGCGATATTTGTGATATTATTCACCATTAATGTCTCACTTGATGGTTATAGAGGTTTAGCGCCTCATTTAATGGCATTATATTATTAATTACTCAGTTAATCACAAGTGCAATCATTCTACTATTACCACTTTCATCGGGTCATCTGACGTGAGCGACATTGCAATAGTTTTAAAAGTATTTGTAAGAAGTATTTGAGAATAAGTCATTTATGTATTGTATACAATATTGAGTATTGAATTACTGCCTTAACGCGTATCACTGGAACAACTAATTTGAGGAATTTCGCTGACTTAATACTTATTAGTTTTTTCTTTGCCCTATTATTCTAGTTTTTAATTTAAACTTTTTTTTGTTAAAACATTTTACTTTTCAATGGCTACAAATTAGGATTAAATAATTTAATATATATATGACATAACTTATATTTCTTAACATTTTACTATTTATTTAAAGTTTGAAATTTTTTATTTAAAGTCATTGAGAAGTAAATGTTTTATTTACAAAATCGGAAAAAAATTGTAAAGTAGGCGTAAAGTAGTAAAGATATTTTATTATACCAAATATTTCCAAATTTGTTGGGCTATTTATCACCTGAAATGAAGTCTAGTCGAGGTAATGCTTTATCGATATTTAGTATTACTAATGATTTATTGTTGTTTAATCCGCTAATCAGACACACAATTAGTTAATGTGAAAACATCTTTTTAAATATAGGAACTGCTTTTAAAAATTAGCAAACATTATGATGTAAGCTTACACAGTATATTAAACATGTTGTTTAATACTGAATTGTAGTGTAAAACATATGTTCGAACTGAGCAGTAATTCATTTGGTATTTTAAACATCTGGACTTCATTTTATGGGATTTGTATCAAAGTAAGAGACCATGAAATGATAAAGTATTGCTCAATAATAAAAATTGTGCCATTATTTCACAATTCAATTCATTTGTTTTTTATTTTTCTAACCTAAATTATAATTATAATATAATACGACGGGGCGTATCACAGTTTACGCTAATATTCAAGGTTTTACGCCAAACTCTTATACAATATCGTTAAAGAGTTAAGAGTAATAGTGTACCGAAGCATAGCACGTGTGCATGTTTGCCACAAATTAAATTTGGAGTTGAAGGGTTTAAGACACCAAAAAGATCATTTAAATTAACTAAACTTTTATTGGCTAGAATTTACTTGATTAGAATGCTTAATAATGAAGTGTACCTTTTAATTAAATTACTGTAAAAAATCCTATTTTATAAAATTAACCAATATTTCCGAATAGAATATTTATCGATAAAACAATCGATTTTAAAAATTCATTATTTTCGAAATTAGCGTAATAAAACACTACGTTAGGACCGGGGAAATAATGAATTTTTAAAAATAAAATAACTACTGTAAACAAAATCAACAAACTTCATATTATACTTTACTTTCTATTTTTAACTTTTACACAATAAATTAAATAAATAAACGTAACAACAACAGATGGATAACATATTTAACTTAAGCTGCAACAACTATTTACGATGAAATTTGATGCAATTATGTTTTTTTTGTTAAGTTTAGTATAACATTCTTAATTGGTTAACCCAATTCATAAAATATGTTACTCGTGTGTATACGTCCGGAAATCCTGTAAAAAAAAGTAAATTTCATTATAATATCTATGGTTTATAGTCGTAATGTATTTGAATTAATTAAAAGAATTGCAACTGATTTGATTACCAGGCTTAGCACATCCTGAGCCGAATGATGTTATCCCTGCTAAATGCCATTTTGATCCTATTTTACATTGCAATGGTCCTCCAGAATCACCCTATAATATCAATCAAATTAATTAATATAGTTTTAGTGCCGTTTAGTAGATTCAATATTTTTATAATTAATTATACGATTCCACAGAGAAAATTATAATTTAACTTAAATATGTAAGTAATCTAATCTAACAAATTAGTTAGACTATACTTACATGACATGTTCCTTTACCTCCTTCTTTAGTGCCCGCACATAAATGCCACTGACGGATACCTATTTTGAATTTAGGATAATAAGCGTTTTGACAGTCAGAATTGTCAAACACTTGAATTCGCACTTTTTGCAGCACATCTGCACCTTTTTTATCTGCAAACAAAATAATAACTGAGTATAGTTTACTTGTTTGCATGTGAATAATTAATGTATGTCTAATTTACTGTAATCTACTTTTCCCCAACCAGTGGCCACACACTCTCTTTCTTGAAATTCCGAATAAGTATCTGGCGGTAAACAAAGTGGTTGCACGTATTCAGATGTTTCTATCGGTTTCTCTAGTTTCATAAGCGCTATATCATTGTCATATCCTCTATACCACGGATAATGAAATACTTTCGAAACTTGATAAGTTATTTCGTGCGCTTCGGATACTTTTTGGTGATGTTCTCCCACTCTCTAATTACGCAAATAAATTCATGATTATGTTATGATGTTATGCGTACAATAAATAGGTAATATATACTCACAACTTCCCAGAAGAGTGCCTGAGGCAGAGTAAACAATGGACTGTAATAAAACATTTGAGAGAAAGTAAGTTTGAAAATAAATGAAAAAGGGTTTTGCGCACACAATGAACTTGAAATGAGTTCGTTTTATGTGATAAACGCGTTGTCAACCTTGTGTTTCAAGGTTCACAACTGATCCCAAGTTCAATGACTTTTAAATATTTTGATCATATCATCGATTTGATGAATTAATGAGAATAATTTTAATTAATGATAAAACTCGCTAAACTAGTTGTACGCTATAATCAATTCGAATATTTGAAATAAATTAAAAAGATATATACTTAATAATACAATGAGCTGCTGTTACTACCCATGACTGATCAATTAGAACGCCTCCACACCAGTGTCCGACTTTTCCTGCCTGTGGATGCGTTAATCGTATTGAAACCTACCATTAATCAAATGACAATGACAATACTAATCGACATCGACATGGTTATGGTTATGGTTGCATACCTGCCACGGCCATTCTCCAGGTTGAGAACTATTTCCACCAACAATACGCTCTGTTAACGGACTTTCGTTGTTATACCGATTTACTCCACATTCTTATAGATTAAGAAATAAACTAATAAAAAATTCGGACGGATTCGTCATCATTTAACACTTACTCATAACACTTAGTTCAGAAACGCATTCGTTTTGTTCAGCTAATGATTGTGGACACAAGAAAATCCATGCAAACAGAGTAATGATGACCAGCACCATAATAATGACAATTAATGCGAATAATTATTCTCGAAACAAATGCTGAGATGACATATGATTAAAAAAATTTAAAACTAATTTAAAAATTGATGCCAATCGAAGAACACTGTAAAAGTAGTCTCATTACCCCGTAATATCCCCATGATTTGCAAGCAGCATATTCTACATTAGTAGCAAACTTCTTATCTAATGATGACTGACTCCACCTCACATCAAACCTGCTCCAAATGACATCTCGATTCCCGGGCTAACGATTGACCCTTCAATACATTTGCATTTTCGAAACTATTCATATTATGTCATAGTATTTATAGCAATAAAGAGGAGAAGCGAGTTCAGAGTAATACGATTAAAGCAGTTAAACAATTAAATTTTTAAGTGAACTCAAACAATAAGTTCTACGCTTACGTGTTAAGAAAAGTTTTATAGCTTATCATGAATTTTTGTGTAACGTTTGCAAAACGTTAACAATTTTGTTAAAACTTTTAGTAAAAGTTCAAATAATCACTTATAATTATAATTAAAGAGTCATTTTTTATTCAAATTACTTATAAAATTCTTTGGTTATATTCTTATACTTTCTCCATAATCTATAAAAATTTTAAATTATATAAAACTTAGGTTGTAATCGTTAATCAATCATAGAAGCAGTCAGTGTTCAGCTCTTAACCTATTTAAGACCTATTTTAACCGAGAGTACACTTTTCCACATTTAATTTTTTAAAATAAAGTTTATTAAATTATAATGGATAAAATTAATTTATATTAGATAATATCCAGTCAACTGAATGTGAGACTCGATGGTAAATGCCAGGTTGTCGTGATTGTGCGCATCCGAAACCAGCAGACGTGATGCCAGCTAAAGTCCATCTGCCATTTACATTGACAACGAGAGGACCCCCAGAATCACCCTTTAATATCATAACTCTATTAGGAATGAAAGTTAATGTAAAATTGTTAGTTAACATACAACACACGCATCCTTGTGTCCATCTTCATAACCAGCGCACATCATCTCAGAAAATATAGTTAAATCTATACCACGCGTTCTGTGCCAGGTTTCGCACTCGTCGTTATTTATAATTGGAACATCAACTTTTTGCAGTAATCTCGTGCCATACCTGTTGCCTTTAATACAATCAATTTTTTCAGTTTATAGTGCCGGTTCTGTTTATTAAATATGATACTAAATCTGAACATACTGAGTGCTGGATCAGTTTTTCCCCAGCCTGTCACTAAGCCATGCCTTCGCAAACAATTTAAAAACAAGTTTTAGGCAATTGAATACATTTAATACAATTTTTTTGAAGTTACCAGCCTTCGAACTGAAATCCGTTTTGAGGCAAACAAACGGGTAACACATTACTGCTATAGTGTACTGCTCTGTCCAACTTGAGTAATGCGATATCGAATCTGTCGGGATGTGATGCAGAAAAACGAAAGCTTGGATGTAATTTGACTTCGGTTACGCCAAAGTATTGCGGAGGAATATCTTGATATCTCTGATCTTCTATGTCATACGCGCCAATTATAACATTCAATTGAGATAATGGAGCTCTAAACAGATTTTAAAGATTTAAATAGTTTTTAAAAATTTAATTTTATCATTTGCTTACAGTAATAGTTTACTATTTTACTAAATCTATACTTCAATAAATAGTTAAAAAACAAAAATATCTACTAAAATACATACTGATAAATACAATGAGCAGCAGTTACGATATAGTATTGATTGATTAACGCTCCGCCACACTGATGTTTGGTAATTTTGATGTGCACCTACTTATTAATATTAGGTCATTAGTAAGATTAATGGTAATGATTTAACAAATGAATAAACATTAAAAATCAATTAAAACCATTCTTGTAATCTATTTATTTAATGCTATTTTAAATGAAATATATGAATGTTTGCGCACCTGCCAGGGAAACTCTCCGAAATATGCTGATTGTCCACCGATTATTCGATTAATTGGTTTTGCTGTTGGTTTTCCGCAAACTAGTAATTATAAATTATGTTTCTATAATTTGTTATTAGATCACATTGCAAATTATATTTATAACATATTTAGCACAAATTGGGATCGGCATACATACATACATCCCAGTAAATAATGCATTTTTCTTTACATTTTAAAAAATGTTATAAATAAACAAGAAAAAAATGTTTTCATAAATTGATTTAGAAATTAACGTAAAAAAATAATGTACAAAATAAGAGTGTTTAATTGGAAACAATAATTTAAGGAAAACCCTTTTCTTTTATTTTCAGTAAAAAAACAAAATATGAATAAATCGTGTTTTAATTTATGATCATATAAGCATTTCTTAAAATTTATAATTGGCTTTTAATAAATAAAATAATCTTTCCATTATTTAATTTTAATTATTAATAGAAACTATTCTGTAAAATTAATTGTCAATTCTTTTAGTGAATATAATTTTTAATTCTAGTTTTAAGCAATTTGTTTAGTTATATAAATTAAGAATTTTTAAATATTATTTTCCTTAAAATTCGATTACAGTATCGTAATCTAATTAGTCTATCTTTCTAGTAAAAATAAGTTTGTATTTTAATAATCCTGATATCGTAATTCGAATTCATATATCATTCAATCAAATATTTAAAAAGGTCTTAAGTTCAAAAGGAAATAATTCATAAGTCTTCAAACTCATATTAAATTCTATGATTAATTTTACATTCAAGACATCGATTGCTAGAAAATTCACAATAAACTATCACATCAATGGGTGAATTTTCCATATACAGTTTTCTGTAATATCTAGTTTTTTAAATTCCTTCTCACTCTCTATTTACTTATCTATATATACAGTACTATATATCTACAGTACTATATTAATCTATCCAATTAATTAGATTACGTCTTAATTGGTAGCGCTTGTTTTTTTTATCAAACAACTTTCTTAATACTTAAATAAATTAGCGCTTATTAAGTATTAAAACTTATTATTTAGATTGTTATAATTATAACGGCTAACAAAGTGTCCGGGATTTTATAGAACAACCGGTTTAATATTTTCAATTGTTTAAATTTTATTTATATTTTAATAAATTTTAAATGCTAAATTTAAATACAATGTTATATATTGTTGGTAAGCTCTATTGTAAAGATAAAACATCATTCAATAAAACGAGAAAAGTCTTAGTGTACGTAAGTTTTATTGTAAGGAATATATTAACTGGTAATAACTAAATAATTTGTGAAATATTGTGATTAATGATAAAATATAAATCATTAATTGTAATGCGGTAAAAGTTATGCTTAATACTCACAATCTTCTCCAACAAAACTTCTTGCAGATATATGTCTGCCCGATATCTCTTTGAAAGGAGATTTAATGGTGCTTACAGGCCTTGTCCTTCTAATTGTATTATGTGTGTGATCATTCGATGAATACGTAGAAAAACTATAATGTTGAGGATTCGGTTGATTATAGTTTTCCTGATTCGCGTAACTATTTTCCAAACTTGATTCCTGGTATGAACGAGTAGCTGGCGATAAATTTGAATGTGAAGAATGTGGAGAAACAGTGATTGGATTAAATGAGTATTGCGAATGAGATTTGTATAGCATGCAGCACGTGGTGGACAAATCACCGCCACATCCCTCGACTGGCACTCCACCCGCTAAGTAACATAATAAGCTGAATGTGCAGGCAGGTTGAGATCTTTGAAATGTGCACGTGCCTGGATGTCGGATCACAGCTGGCAATGATAGTGATGATGATGACGATGATGAGGAGGACAATGAAGATGACGGTGCAAATGGTGATAATGATGATTCTGATTATTTCAAATTTTTCATTATTTGTTTGGTTATAATCAAATATTTATAATAATTACTTGCCTGATTCGGTCGAAGATTTAACAACTATTGATAGAAATATGACGATTAGTTCCAAAAACATAAAATAAGTTTGATGTGAATTTTGATACATTAAAATATATTACAAATTTTAAACGATTTAAGTTAAATTATTCCAAATTATAAATTATTTCCTGGAAATAAAATTAAGACTTATAAAAACATTTTGTTTGATTATTTGATAATTTTTGTTCTTTAAAAAACCTGTTATTACTATTTTTTAAATTCTTAAGTTTAAATTTAATAATTGTTGAAATTTCTTACAATAACAAAAAAATGGTAAAAATCGAACCGAAATAAAACAAGGATGAGATGATAAGTTAAGACATCCAAGTTTCCTACCGATGTCTTATATTTTGTGTTCATTTACATAATAACTAAAGTTACAAAAAAATTATTTGGAATAATTCTAAACGGAGAACACATTAAAGTTAAGTGCACTGCACATCAATAAAACAAACACAATAACTTTATAATGAGTATTACAATAACGATTTAATACTGGAAGAAATATTAACTCTTGAAAATTATCGGTAATTAAAGACTTACTCTAAATTCATTTTGATAATCAATAGTAATGTATTACCAAACCTGAATACACGAAATAAAACATTGTTTGACTCGAAGTTAAATCCTTGTAAGTTAAAGCTAAAATTCAAGTTTATTGCGAACTTCACACCGAATGAACTTATTTTTCAAAATGTAATGTAAAGATCAATGCAATAAAAGATTTACGCATTTGGTTGAGTGATCAACCAAATAAAAATCAAACCAAAGATGTTGTTCAGGCACAGCAGAGGAGTGAACACATTTGATTTTTTAGAGAGAATGAAGACATGCTCGACGAGAACGGAGTAGAAATAGCGAATAGGTAACCGACCCAATGCCTCGGGCTAGTCTTTATGCCTGTATGTGTGTGTATGTGTGTGAGTGTGTGTGTGCCACATACTGTACAGCATAACCTATACGTACTCTTATGTAATAATATATGTACTGTACAGTCAGCATTATTCTAACCAACAGGAAAATACACTTTAATAAATCACTTTACAACCAACTAAACTTTTCATGTCTAAAATGATGTGCCAAACGATGATATTTGTGATGATTTGTTAACATTAAATATGATAGATTATCAATTAACGCATAATATATTGGAAAGGTGTGTCAAACGTTGCAATAATTAACTCACACTCACTATCTTTTAATGAAAACTTAACATCACGAGCAATCATTTAAAGTAAGACTAAAAATGAATACATACTGCATTCAAGTATATATTGCGTTGATATGTTGATGTGATTATGAGAATCAAGTAAATCAAAGTGAAAGTAGGTTACATTATTGCATTATTATGTTATTATGTTATTACGCCGTTCCATCCAAATTAAAATATACTATGCTATACAATAAAGAGTATCTCCGGTTATTCTTTGTTTTGAGATTCTCTTTTCTCTTGATTACGGATCTTAGGGGATATCACTTCTAGCAAAGATGAACCCGAGATGTATACGAATATATGGAAGGTTTTTATTTGGTTATCAGTTATGTAAGGGTTATATGGGTTAGCGAAGAGAGTTCATACAAACATCATTCTTTATTATGTCTGTAGGATTATCTATTATTATGATCCTTATCGCAGTGTTTCACTCGATGGTGTTTTTATATTCAAGTGATGTAAGGGTGAAAAAAATTAATGATTAGCCGCAAGCACTTCAAAAATAACTATTAAGCCGTTTATTTCGTAATATTGTTTTAATACGTTAAAGTGTACGATAATTTTATTATTACACATTTACTTATAAGACATTATTTGCAAATTTGTATTTATCTCATTATTTTTTGAATATGTTAATTTTTTCTATATAAATAATTATTATAATTTTAAGCATTTACTATTCAATTCTTTGAAACAATACTCACGTAAGATAAAACATATGTTGTGTGCCATCTAATTAGATGATCAATTCTGAAACCTAAATACACATCACTTAAAGTTACAATACGAACTGAACCATAAAAATATAGTATTTTAGTTTGGATTTCATCCCAATTAATTTTTTATTTTAAACAATAGGAATACCTCTATTGTTAATAGTGTTGTTTTTTATTTTTTTAAATTTTAAATTTATGTCACTTACTGTACGAAGGATTGCAAAGCGGATGGAATAATTGATGGAATAATATTATGTGATTGGTTTGTTTTAATCGTTAACTTATAATTTACAAAAATAAACTTATAGGTTATTAATTTAATTTTTTCAATATGAATGTTACAATTATTTCGATAAATAAATGATATATTCCAGTATTATAATAGTATTCTATATTAAGTAATGAGATTTTTATTTAAAATGTTTTTTAAGTCTATATTATTATTAGGTCTTTTGAATGAAGATTTTAGTGATATTATTACACATGTTAAATGTTAACTTATTTTAACATATTTACATTCATAAATAGCTATTTTTCTTCAAATTTGAAATAAAAATGATTTAATTTCGAAAAACTAAAAACTATTGTTACGTATTGTTATTTTGATAAATATTCGCTGAAATCCAATCAGAAGAACTGCTGACCCGATGATAAATTCCGGGTTGATATTGTTTGGCACAGGAATAACCAGCCGATACAATGCCTACGAGATACCATAAACCGAAATCATTGAGCATCAAAGGACCACCAGAGTCACCCTGTAATCCATAAAAAATGAAATGACGTATAATCTGATTTTAATTTCCTAAACGTTATATTAATATTACTTGACAAGCATCTCGTCCTCCGAATTCATAACCAGCGCACATCATTTCGTCATATATTCTGATATTGATACCTCTTTGTCTATGCCAACCTTCGCATATATGATTTTCAATAACAGGAACAGGAACGTGCTGTAAAACTTTGGGTCTAAGTTTTGATCCTAAGATTAATAATTAACGCAATTAATAAGGAAGTCTAATTATTTCCTATTCAGAAATGTTTCCTAATAGTTATTTGACAAATCGGTTTTAAATTTGTTTAATAGATTCTTATAAGTTAAAAACGAGGTCTGCAAGGATTGAGTATATACATCTTTTCAGGTTTTTCTATTTCCTTATTAATCATCAACAATCAGATATCATTTTAAAAATTATAACATATGTTTGCTAATGGAGCCAAAAACAAGTTTCCGTCAGTATCCTTTTAAGTCAAATTAATAAATTTCTCTTTGTTTTACTGAAATAAGTTTTTAGACAGACTTTTGAATTATAATTTGAATGTGTGTATAAAAATACGTTTAATGTAGTATAAATTATATATCACAAAATTAATAAAGGCTTTAATAAGATGCTTATAGTTTTAATGATTTTAATGTTTTGAAATGTTATTTAAAAGCTCTAAAAGTTTAGAAAAATACCTTAAATTTTTGCCAAAAGTTAACAATTTTTTTCAATATAAAAAACAATTAAAATGTGTTTTTGTGTGATATGATTTGAAGATAATTGTAAATCAATTTGTTTTTTTACATAAATAAAATTTATAAAATATTTTGATGGCATAAAATTGCAAAAGTAATTGGTTTCTTAAATGAATTTATTTTGAAGAGTTATTTAAATTAATAAAATTGAATTCATAAAATTTAATTAAAAAAACTAAACTATGGTTTCAATTAAAGATAAACACTCGATTGTAGTGGGATTTACTCATACGGAGGAAATTTTGCCATTCTTTGATAACAAATTTAAATCAATAAAATAAATTATCAAAACTCAAATCTGAAATTAGTTAAGAGGTCAACCATGAAGATTTAGCACAGTTTTTTCTACTTTTCTGTTTTTTATTGAACTTTTAAATGGTTTGTGAGATTAACTTATTTGGCACTAAACTCAAAAACGTGAACACAAAATTCGGTTAAAATCAATGAGATAAATGATTTTAGTAAACTGCATACCAATAATCAAAATAAAATTTATCACGTTATATGGTCTTATTAGGCAAATAGTCTTAAAAAACTGTTTATATATACCGTTCGGATCAATTGCAAGGAAAAAGCTTAAACAGTTTTACTAAAGTTTGGACTAATAAAGAAAAATTTTCATAGAAAGCAGATTATAATCCATGGGATTTTCTACTTCACACCTGTTCGATACTATAAGCCTCTTTTCTGTAGGGATACCTAATACCCAAAGTTTATAAAGATTGTCATCAAAATATTAATGGATTTTAAGTTCACTTTTCAAAATAAATTTAACTTTTAGTCTAAACCCTAGTAAAAATGTTTAATCTTATTCCATGCAATTGATCCGAACAGTAAATTGAAATCAAAAATAATAATTATTTATTGCTATTTTGGTATTAAATCGTTATAGATTTATAACAACTGAATGAGTTTGATTTCACTGTTATTGAATTTTTGTTGTAAAAAATTTTGTTGATAACTTGGAAATAAATGAAATTTATATAAAATTGGTAAAATTAAAAGAAATTTTCCTTTAAATATTATATACAATGCTATACGTTGTCTGTCATATAAAAAATATAAAATTGGCGATCGTATTCGGTCACAACCGAAATTCTCTCAAATAAATTAAATTCAGTCATATTCGGTTAATGGTTAAATTTGACCGAAATTGATTTTTTATTTTCTGAGTTCATGTTCTGTATTTGAATTGATTTCAGGCTTCATATAATTTATTAATTTATTTTTAATTGAATTAGAAAATATATCCGAATTAAATTGCATTTAAAATTTCATTAAAAGATCAAAAATGATAAGTTTATTGAAAAAACCATTCTTTTAAAACATATATTAAAATTTAGAGATAATTTAGGTCAAATTCGGTAAATTTATACATTTGAACGAAATTTATTTTTTAATTTCGGCGGTAACAATCGGTCAAAATCAGACTGTGACCGATAACGTATATTACTAATTATATACCGTATTAAAGATTTTTTTGCTTCAACAGATCACATGTTTTCATGTTCAATAAAAAGAGTAAAGACAACGTCAAAAGAAAAGATTTTACTATACTTTAGACTTTAAACCGGAAGTTGATAAGCTTAATATTGATTTCCTAATATTCTAGTCAAAATCTTAGAAAATAGATTTTTGCACACAATTATAATGGATATTTGAAATATCACGTTAATAAACTGATTAAATTATGTAAAATATCTTTGAGAAACATCATTTAAAATTTTTGAAAATTAAACTGAAACCACTATCATTCCATTATCGGTCACTTCATTAACAGACTTAGTTTACATTACCAGTCTATGGCTATGAAACAAATTTTCAATCTTTAATCCAATATACAAATATTAGATTACCTTTAATTAATTTTAAAGAAGTTGTTCTTATAATTCCCATGTAAATTACATATAAAATTAAACATTTGCTAGCATTCTCATAGAGAAGTCCAGCTTATGGATTTGACCATCAATGTCATTCAAATTGTCCGTCAATCAGTTAGTCTCCACATTCTCAGTCTAATTATAATGGGTCTAATTTTCACCTATTTCTTATGTTAATAAAGGAATTTTATATCTTGCTCGTCAGACTTTAAACTAATATATTTGTTAAGACAGTAATTTTATTATTATTATTTGAAGTCTAGGAGTAAAGCTAATACAATTAATAATTGTTAAAGACAACGAAATTCGGGAGGGATTCGGGGCATTTTTGGGGGCAATTTCGGGTTATGCATAATTATAAAATTTTAAGGAAAAAACAAAATTATAGATTTTTCAAAAATCTTTTTAAAAAAATTTTTGAAAAAATTTTGTTTTTGGTCAAGTCAAAAATGCTAAATCTAAAACTCGTCAAACTTGGCTAAAAATTAAGAGGGTAACTAAAACAATTCGAAATTAATAGATAAATTTTTCAATTTATACCATATTTCTCAAATTTTTACAAAAAATATAGGTAATTTTTGAAGAAATTAAAAATTTGGGGTAACAGTGGAAATTCGGGGCATTATGGAAAAAAGTGCTAATTCGGGGAATCGGTGAAAATAAATAGTGTTTAAATATATTATTTCATTCGACATTTGAAACTTTTGTTTTGTTCAAACTAAGTGTGTATACAGTATGCCAATATATGCGAAATCAGTTAAAAATTTGCTGATGGAGAGAGTGCTCTCCGAAAGCTCAAGATAATACTGTAATAATAAAATTACTGTCTTAAAAAGTTTTAAATATAATAATATATTTGATCCATAAATATGCATTAAATTACTATTATTATTACTCGAGTTGTCTGTGAATGTGTCATGAATTGCTTTATGTTTCAGCATTAGTGAGATATTAAATAAGTACAAGTTTACAAATTAAATTGAAAATGCATCGCTCCATACAATCCAGAATTGATGCGATCAGATCTCAATTTATAAAAAAAAGTATTATCCAATTTTGCTGGAGTGTCTGATCTCGAAAGAAGCCTCAAATATTTCTGATTAAACGGATAAGTTCACAGCAACCTTCAAATTTTGATAATTGAAACCTTTAGACGCCCTGAGTTACAATTTCTAACTTAAAATATGACGTAAATTACAGTATAATAGGGAGAATAAGCTTATATTTCAATATTACTGACGAGATCAACAGGTGATATGGAGTGTGTTTATATGCATTCGTTTACATTTTGAAAAGTGGTGCACTTTTTTCAATGATTCCACATTTGTTTAATGTGCCTTTAAATCATTCATACACCCACTTTCACACCACTCAGTAATTATTGTTTCTATAAATAAATACATTATCGCTCAATGTTACGTATTTAATAGATTTTCAATTTAATTGCGATACGCTTCGATAAATAAATCACTTAAGAATTATAATTATGATATTTAAATACGAACGACATATATATGATCACACTTTCTTTATGGGTTTAATTATCTAAAAGAGTTTTCATTAAAATTCAAGTTGAATGCATCTTTAACTTAAGAGCGCTGTTTACATACGGACAGACAATCAGACATATGGTCAAACATATAAGCATAAGAAAGTAAGCTAAAAAATCATTGTAAGATTTTCTAAAATAAACCAACTAAATGCCCATTGAATTTTCAAAAAATCACTAAATTTTTAACCAAAAAAATGATTGGAAATATTAAGAATTAAACTCGTATGATAACAATTAGGTCATATCAAACCTGCTTGCAATGCACCCCAACCCGCAACATAAGACATTCTTCCGAGAAAACTCGCATCTTTTTGTGGTAAACAAATTGGTTTAATATTATCTTTATATTGAACAGCTCTGTCCAAAACAAGAACTGCGACGTCATAACGATCAGCCTGTGGCGTAAATCGAAAACTAGGATGCAATCGAACTTCAGAGACTGTGAATACTTCGTGTGGCAAACTTTCTAATTCTGAGTGAAGAATATAATCCCCTAATGTCACACGAATGCTCGATGGGTTGTGCTGTGATCTATACGATCAAATAATTAATTGGTTGCTTAATTGGCTATCAATAGAATACCAAATGAATACCTGGCAACACAGTGTCCAGCCGTAACCACATGTCGTGATCCAACCAATGCTCCTCCACATCGACTTCCACCGACCTGTACAAATGCCTGCAATCATTTAATCGCAGCATTATATTAGAATTGGCATTATATAATATATTATACACAGTATTACATGTGGACATACCTGCCATGGAAATTGTCCGAATGAAGCGTCAGATCCTCCAACAATTCTACTGATTCTTGTAGAACTTTTTCCGCAGACTAAAACATATTATCTGTTAGATTATAAAAGATTTAACAAATATAAAGTTATGATTACATGGGTCATTGATGACTGGTCCCCAATACTGTGGTTGAATGTCTTGACTGCTGGGAGTGACGCAACAGGTGTGCAATGGTCCACAGGAAGCACCCAACGAACCGCCGGACATCCAGCAGAACACAAAGAACTGGCAACGCGTGCCGCCGACGCATCCCTGATTGAGACGACTGCCGATTCGCATTGAGGGCAGAACATTGCGGACCACATTTCCGATCGTACGCGTGAAATAACTGGCTGACGCTTACATATTACAAATAATTCAATAACTTTATCCGTCAAATATTGTTTTTTAGTAAATTCTTACTATCAGGTGCAGTGCGATCAAAGCTATCGATTTGATGAGATGTGTGATTTAAGTCAGTATTAAACAAATCATTCGTTAGAGATAGTCCTGGTAATGAAATGACAACCAGGATCATCACTAACGCATAGAGCATCCTTTTTGCATACCACGCAAGTATGCATCGGTGGCACTATTCAAGTTTATCGCGAACTTAACACTGAATGAACTCGATGTTGAATCACAGCAATAAGTGTCCAACACAACAAAAATCAATGCTTGAGGAGTGCTTTAGGATTGAACAGTTTTGATTTTTTAAACAGAATGAAGACCTGCTCGACTAGAATGAAGTAAAAATAGCGAATACGTAACCACATAACCGACCCATTGCTGGAGGGCTAACACTAACGCTAACTCTGACGTTAACGTTGATGCTAATACTAATGCACTGTTTTTAATGTGAATGACTGGAAGGAAAATCGAGGTTAAAAGCAGAGATGAGGCCAAACAATAAGTTGCGTAATATATATAGCTCTGACACATAGTATATATAACGTGATTTGGCCACTCATGCGAATCAAACATACAGTAATCGTTAGAGCAGTTGCGTAAACATATCGCGTCGCTCTCAGAACTGGTTAAAAGAAATAGAGAAATAGGCATCACTTTTGTATAAGTAGCTACTAATGCCTCAACAATGAACAAATCAAAATTGATTGCATAGACTATCTACTGTGTTATGCAAATAGTTTGGCACATATGCAATCGAAATGCAACATCGCGTTTATGAGTGAGTGTACGAGTGAATAACGCTCTGCTTTCTCTGTCCTCGATTTTCATCGACAGTCATTCATATGTTCACTGTTGTTACTGTTCACTGTTCCACATACAATTAGAATTATTAGGGTTCACTCCAGTCTTAACACTCGATGGGCAAATGTCCTGAAAACAGGGCATATGCCATTCACACCTGCCCTCCATTATATGCCTAAATGTCTATATTCATCTATGAAAAGTTTAGTTTCAAGTTTAATTTCAATATACCGTACTTGAATTTTTATCTATACTATGCAAATATTTCCATTAAAATCTTTTAAAAATAACACCTAAGGATATTAAGCGTAAATATTTTAATCAAACCTTGATTTTTAAAAGTATTTATATCCTGGAAAAACCATTATTATCACATAACCGGGAGAATAATATCTATTTAATTAATTAAAAGCATTTCTCACCTTTTTATAATTTAAAAAAAATGAAATCGAAATATCATTAAAATTTATAATTTTAGTTTTCTCAACTTTTAAAAGAAAAGCTTAAATCGACAAAACAAAACTTTCTTTTATTTACGAAAATCGTTCAAATAATAATTAAATAACGTTTAACCTAAACTACTAACAATAAGTTCAAAATTAACGATTAAGAACTTCAAAAAATAGAATTTTAGAAGCGATTGTATCAGTAGAAGTCAAACGTTTATTTTATCATTAAGACTTTTATAACTTTTTAAGAGAAGCTTATAAATACTATTACTGTTTAAACAAATTTTAAAATATTAAATTTTTAGTTCACTTTCTCGCTGTAATCGAGCTTAAGTTATGGACTTTTTTAAAAGACTTTTGCAGAAATCCGACTTTTTTTATAGTTGAACAAAATTGTATGAATTAAGTAATGAATTGCAAACAAATTTATACCTCATATAGTTTCAGAAAATTAGGAAAAAATTGTTTTTTTTCCAAAAATTTACGAAATTTTCCAAAGTTTTTTCAAGAAAAATATACTTATTTTAAATATTGTAGCTTAAATTTGATAAGTTTTAAAATTGGGCTTTTAAAATGGTTTCTTTTGGAACAAAATTTGTTATTTTTTTTGTAAAAAAATTAATTTTTAGGCAAAAAATAGGTGCTTAACTTCGATAAATTATTAAACTTTAAATATTTTGGTGTGTAAGGAATGTAATCCCAGATCAAGAGTCAAAGAAGTTACGTATAAAAGTTAAATAAGATACGAAAATTTCCTTAAAATGGTCAGAAAAAAATCCTTTTTTTTTGTAAGAATTTTCCACCAAATTTTCGATGTTTTATTTCCTATAAAATCTCTACTTTGGTTATTATGGGTTTGACCACAACTATTTGCTTTGACTTTAGTTTACGATTAAGTAGATTTGTGTTTGATTTTCTTTTAACTTAATAAACTGTTGAACATAACCCATAATCTAAAGATGTAATGACTACTGGAAATTCCTATTCATGTTTATAATAATATTAATTAACATTTTCTTCATATTTATACAATTTATATTGTATATCAGGGTTTCTCAAACTTTTCCGTAACGCGACCCTAATGTCTTTACAAAAATGCTTACGCGACCCTAAATTTTAGCAATAAATCTTATGAATTTAAGTTAGCTTTAGCAATCTTCGAACATTCAATAGAAATACGCAATAATCAGTATAATAACAAATTATAATTTTAATAATGTATAACAACTCCAATAGAAACAATTAACTGAGTAAAAAAACTGATAATATTTACATAAGTAATGATTAAGGCATTGAAAATCGTTAGAAAAAAGGGTGCAAAATTGATTATATTTCGTTTACAAAAAAGGCTCAAAATCGTTTGAAAAATTTTACATTTAATTAAAAAAGTATGTTATTATACAAATTATTTTAAGTTTTTAAACTAAATAAATTTTTAATAATTTCAAAAAATTAGTTATTTTCTTAAAATTAATTTTTTAGCATTAACAGAAACAAAAGTTATGCTATATTTTTCATTTATTACAACATTACACAAAAATAGAATACAAATAAAGTAGTTTCTTACTTAATAATAATTTTTTAAATACCAATTTAGTATTATTTCTTGATAATTTCATTAAAATTTATAAAAATTTAAAATCGTTTAAAATTTTTAAAATCGTTTGATATTTTTAAAATCGTTTGATTCGTTTAATTCGTTTATTTAAATTTCACTTATTTAGGACTATTAGAACCCCAAGTCTTGTTTTTTATTGAAATTATTAGATTTTTAAACATTCGTTAATTAACGATTATCAATGCCTTACTAATAACTTATAATTATATTAAACATATAATAAAATTTATAATAATTAATATTTTAAAAATTTCTGTTTGACTACGGAATAATTTGCGTTTTGTCTAAAAAATTTGAACTATTTAAAGTTAAAAGTAATAACCATTAATTTAGAAAAGTTCTACAAAATATTATTTATTTTTCATAAGTCATTTAGTTTTTAATTATTTAAAATTTTTATGATGCAATTCATAAGATAAGTTATTGACGAGAAAAACCTTTCTTATCTTAATGTCTAATTATGAACAGTTTTATATATTTATTAGAAAATATAAAATATATTTAAAACTTAATTTATAACTGCTTTCTTAATATAATAATAATTTTCAAAATTATTTGTTTTTTTTTAATTTATCGATAATATTCAATTCAATAATAATATATCTTTTTAATCAACTTATAGCCTAATTTTAAAAAGAATAGAATTATAATATAAAAACTCGCATTTTTGGAAATAAAACTTTAGATGACTATTAAATCATTTTTCATAATTGCATTTTGAATATAAATTTTTACAGATACCCTAAAAGATCATTTATTCGCAATTAGTGAGTCATTTATTTAAAGTTTTATTTTAAAATTATATATTTTTTAATGTCTTAATTCAAATTCAATAGATTTCTAAAGAATTTCTCAAAATTTTAGTATTATATGCGCAGTTTGATATCGTTAGCTGATAAGATAGTTTAGAAATTATTTTATAAAGATTTTATAAATTTAAATAAGATATGTCTAATTTACGAGTTTTTGAATTTTTCGATAATATTAAATTAATTCGAAATAATAAGTTATCGTATAAATCAAACTATAGACGAATAATTCATAGAGCAGAAAAATATATTGTTAACTCTGATATGTTGGGAACGAAGAATGCGGTTGACCATAGTCTAGGAAAGTATTCCAAAAGAGAAATGATTATTTCCACAGTTATAATCACGCTTTTATCTATACTTGCCTTAAGATCATTAATAATAATAAAATTCAGAAACGATTTCGTTTGGATATTGTTTGCTGATGTGACTCATTCTATAACCGACATATTGTATTCAAATATGGTATTATTCCTAGTCTTTTCTGGTATTGGTTTTTTAGGCACTAGTTACTTATTGGATAAATCGATTATGGCTAAAACACCCATTATTGGACAAATATATAATGAATTAACTCATTTAGATTCGAACTTAATCTTGAATAATGAATATTTGAGAAAATATTGTGCTTTAATTAACATAAGCTAC
>JAQGAW010000951.1:0-22648 GCA_034698025.1 Phthiracarus crinitus | reverse complement strand
AGTGAAACAAAACACAATATTTCCTTCTTATACATTTGTAGCCACATTGTACACAATGTAGCGATTATTGATTTCTCGACTCTTACTCATCACTCTATTGAAAAGCTATTAAAACGAATAATTTTGATTTAACTAATTAATAGTGACATCTAAAATGTAAAAATAAAATGCTCGTTTATTACTTCGAAAGCTCACTGCTGGGGTAATTACATTGTAAAAAATAATATCGGATGCAATTTGCAAATTAATTATAAATATAAGCTCAACCTAAGCTCATAAAGCTCAGTATCGCAATTTTGTGAGCTTCTATTTGAACTACAAGCTCTAAAATGTTAATTAAGCTTTGCATTGAGCTTGAGCTACCTTAAGCTGGCTGGTATGAGCTTGAGCTTATTCTCATAACTATTAAAATCGTTTGAAAAATCGTTTAAAAAATTTTACATTTAGTTACAAAAATATGTTATTATTCACAATATATTAAGTTTTTATAAATTAAAATTTTTCAATATATTAAAATTGAGTGTTTTACTTCAAATTAATTTTTAGCATTAATTGATTTAAATTAACATAGCATTTCCAAAAATGAATTCAAATATACTTGTTTCTTAGTTTTTATAAAGCTGTTTACAGGTAGTAAAATTGGAACCCGAGACAAACCGACAAAACAAAGAGAATTGTTTTTAACCGAACCGACCCGAGAGTTAAGGTCTTCAAACCGTACCGACCCGAACCGGGGGTTAACCGAAAACCCGATAAACATATGTAATATTAATCTAGTGTATAGAATTCCTATAATATAATCCATAAATTGATAATAAATATTAATTATGCAAATAATATTTATATAATTCTTCTAATTCTAGCAAAATTAACGTTTTATTTAAGAATAATTGTTGAAATTATATAAAATATTATTTATTGATGATAAACTTTAGTAAAAATGTCCATTTATTGTCAATAAAACTTGTTTGTGGGGTTATCGGTTAATTGTCGGGTTCGTGTAAAATTATTTCGGTTTAACCGAACCGAAACGAATACCTAAAAAATCAAACCGAACCGACCCGATTAACCGACGGTTTAACCGACCTGCGAACAGCTTTAGTTTTTTACTTAAATATTACGTTTTTAGCTACATTTCTAGAATTATTTCATAAATATTTATAAAAATTGAAAAATCGTTCGATTCGTTTATTTCGTTTACTTAAAGTTAACATATATGAATAGTTAAATAAGGGGGTGCTTTGCCCAGTGACATCATTTCTCGTTTGATCACTAGTGATATCCAAACATTCGTTGTATTCTCCGAAACTGGAAATCACTGATTCAACGATTCCGGTCGGAATTTTTCCCATTGAATCGATAACTAATTATATTTATGAAATACATGCGATAACATTAATGAATAAAAACAATGAAATTTTAGCTTACTTTTGAATGTCTAAAACTCTCTATTTCGCATCGCATTTAAAATTTTGACGATCGATAGAAAACAGTTTTCGGTGAGATTTAGATTTAACGAGTAAAAAAATTCGGTGAGTTTTTGAAAATTTGGCTGAAGATCTTTATCGGTGAACAAGTGATTGTTTGCCAATTTCAGTAAGCGATGGAATCTTTCAAATGTCTCATTAATGTGATTAACGTGTCTACTAATGATTGTATTGAGTACTTCTTCGTGCAGAAATGTAAACTTTTCAAAATAGCTATCGATATTGTTATTACTATACTCGATATTATCGTATAATTCTTTACTGTAATCATTGTAAACCTTTTTCAGTTATATTATCGATATAATCACTATTTTCACATAATGCTAAGCATTGGTGAGTTATTATTAAGTTTAAAATTATATAAGTTAAGTTAAATTTACTGAATTTCCGCATAATATTATTTGGTGTGTAAAATATTCATAGAAATATACTCTTAGAAATATAATAAACTAAATTTTAAAACGGACGTGAATCCTATCTTATATACATTGTATGATGAAATTTTTAACACTTAACATATCTGCAAACTCATACCAAAAGGCTCTATATATAGAATCCGTCACTTATTTTTATTTGTTTTTTCTAGTTAGATATAAAAATTATTGAAGAAATTATTAAAAGAATTGTCGACATAAAGAGTCACTCGGAATGAGTGTCACAGATTTAACACACAAATGGTTGCGCGAAAAAAATAATTTATGTGAAAAAAGGAAAATTGGTGAAACAATTGATATCATATTAATTATTAAATTTCTATACTGGGCAAAGCATAGAGTCATCAATGTGTGAAATATTATCCATACCTGTTATCAAACGATACCGTAGATTTCGTATGACACTTATACCAAACTTGTCTAAATTAATATTTTGAAAATAAGGTGTATTGAATCGACTATAATGCACGTTATCATCAAATGTTAGAGTAAACTCTAACTCTGTTTCATATTGAAATTAATGAATCGTATTGAAGAATCGTTAATTAACGATTTTCACGGCCCTAGTGATCACAAAACCACAAAATTATTGATTCTGACATTTAATATTCTCAACGGTAGTCTGACTAACCTTATTGTAGATTTGGTTTGGGGATAAACTGGAAGTGAATGTTCTCGATAAAATTTAAGCCAATTTTTAGAACACTATTTACACATTTTTATTTTATTTTTGGTATTTTTTTGCAATAATAAATCCATTATTAAATATAAAGAATGTGGACATTGTATAGAATGACGGACAAACAGATGGACAAACATTGTTAAACCCATAAGTTCTTTTTTTTAAAAATGTGAGCTAAGAAAACATTTATACAAATAAATCTTATTAACTTTATTAAATTAATATCATTGTTAAATTTAGATTAGTTTATTTTTTAAAACATTTACAGAAATATTTTTATTAAGAATCCTAATTAATAACATTCATATCACCTGAATAATTAATTAAAACAACGGGTTAATTGTATGATTGATTTTACTATTAAATTTTTTAGTGATGAAACCTGAAGCTGATAGAGCTGAGCTAGCTTAAGCTCGAGCTGAAATTCAGCTCGTGTTTTAAAGTTCTTGAGCTGCACTTATCAGCTCAGCTCACATATATTCAACTTCAGCTCAGCTCAGCTTTCAACTCAAGCTCAATATATCGAGCTATTTGAGCTGACTTTTGAATTTTGTTTAAAGTATTTTTAATTCATGATGCAATATGCATATAAAATATGATTCAAAATTCAAAATCGATTGCAAAATGAAATTGTTCATTTAATATTGTAATATTGAGTATTTTGATTTTATTGTAATGTTTAGAAAAAATATTATGTAAGTAAAATACAAGTTTTTCATAAAAAATACAATTATACTGACAAATTTCAGCCCAGTTCAGCTTTGATAATAACAAGCTCAGCTCAAAATTTTTTGGAGCTGGAAATAATTCAGCTCAGCTTTGAAAATGTTTGATTAGCTCAGCTCAGCTAAAGCTCGGGTTTTTGAGCTGAATTTCATCACTAATTAAAATGCTATTCAGTTTGTGTTTGTGTGCGTGCGTGTGAAATGCAAAACATATACATGTACTGAGTTATTGATTTATGTCAGTGTTAGTTACATATACTTTAGCTGTGCATTTTTTTTTGAATAACCGTTGACAAAACATAGTGAAACTCTAATAGAATACTGTGCTTTATGTATTAATGTGGGAAGTAGACTCCCAAACGGGCCCCCGACGATTTCCTCGGGCCGGGCTCGGGCCTAAAACTATAAAATGTCGGGCCGGACAGGGACTTGATTTAAAGATTTCAAGGCTCGTACCACAGTTTAAATTAAAGTTTTATCTAAAAATATTCTTCTTTTCGTGTTTAAACGAAGTTTATGTTAAGCTAATATATTAATATAATTGAAATAACTATGTGTATAAAACTTTAAAATTATAATATTTATCATTTATTTATGAAAACATCTTAAATATAGAGCGTAAAACAATTATAATTCATAGAGCGCCCATTATGTTTGTCGGGCAGAATCGGGTCGCGCTTTGCGTTTTTTAAAAATAATCAGGACGGGCCGGGCCTCAACATGTCCGACCGGTGTCGGGCTCAGGCTTAAAAATTTTAACGATTTGGGAGTCTACTCTGCATCATATGGATGTGGAATTAAACAAAATTCTAATAAAACATGAGATAATTTACTGTTATGAATAAAATGAGCTGTTATAGCAACGTATGGATCATTCGATAATGAAGTCCAAATATCTGTTGTTATCGCAATAGAATTTTCCGTTTCTTTAAATAAATTAACTAATTTTATTTTTAGTTCTGAATATAATTTAATAATCTCCCTTTGAATTGTCATACGAGACGGTATTTCTATGTTTGAAATTGATTTTAACAATTGAATAAAATTTTGTTCTTCTACTATCGAAAATGAATGATTTCCTTTAATATTAAATTCTGCTAAACATTGTCTAAATGTCTTCGTTGTTTTAGTATTTCTCTCAAAATATGATGTAAATTTGTTTTGTTTTGATAATATAAGATGTGAATTGTTATAATGACGCTTTAATATTGTTGACGAGGTTTTATGCGAATATTTTTGATCACAGAACTTACACTTATAAATTTTGTCATTTTCATTATTTATAAAATATTCTGTAGTTTTCCATGTTTTATCTTTTTCCAGTTCTTTATCACTAACTATTTCAAATTCACTATCAGTTTGTTCACTCATTTTTAAATATAACTGATTTATTGTATTTTTAATTGAAAGCTTTTTAAAGAATGAAATAGATTGCAATATTTTCGTTTAATATGAAACGAATTGCATACGTATTATGAAATCATTAATATGTATTATTTTAAAGCATTTATGTTATAAAGTTTACGTTACTGTATATAAACATGTATCTAGTGGTGATGAGACTCAGGTTCCAGAGGCTCCGGCTGGAACCTGAGCCTGAGCCTCTATTTGAAAACCTGAACCTGGAGCCTCAATTAATATAAGAGCCTGAGCCTGAACCCGAGTCTCCATCCTTGAGCCCGAGCCTAGAGCCTCTGTGAATTTTTTTGATGAAAAAATGTTCTATTTAATATCAAATTACACAATAGAACTTTTGTAATGAACAATATAAATGTTTTTGCTGCTTTTGTAATAATAAAAATAATAAATAACAAAGAAATAATATTATTTAAAGTTAAAATTTTTCTTGAATTTACATTCTATACAATATTCTAATATTTTAAATTGCTCAGAACCTCTCGAGCCTCTATAAAGAAGCTCTAAGGCTCTCTTAAGCGGAACCCGAGCCTCGAACCTCAGGTTCAGGTTCAAAAGTATGAAAACCCTAAGCCTGAGCCTCTAACAAAAATCCAAACACGAGCCTGATTCCGAACCTGAGGCTCAGGTTCAGGCTCCAGAGGCTCGGAGGCTCTAAACCATCATCACTACATGTATCAAATTTTTTATAAGCTTTTAAATATTGACGCTCGCGTTACGCTTGCGCGTGATTAAAAAGTGAGTGCGAGCGTTTTAATTTTACACGAGCTTGAACGCGAGCGTTGAGCGTCATTTTTTGCCGAGCGCGAGCGTGAGCGCCAAGCGTGTGCATCACTGTTGGATACATTAGTAGCATTACAAAATTTTTTATTATAAAATGATTTTATAGTTTTACCAGAGCGAAAGTAAACGTGGGTATATAATTGCTTGAGTCATGAATATTGTCATCGAGTTTGTTGATTTCAATTCAATTCATATAAATTATTAATTATAAATTATTACTTGAAAATAACTAAATTATATTTTTATTAAATACATTCAATAGCAGCATAAAATTGTAAAATTTTTGTATTAAATTTAGTATTTTATAATATAATAACAGATGGGATTTTAGTTAAAACTTATTTAATTAGTTAAATTAACTCTGTTAGTTAATTTAATTAAAACATTATATGGAATTTGCAAAATAAAAGGGTTTGCGCATCAAATTTAATCCAAATATAGATAAATCGCGTAATAAATTTCAAGAACATCATTCGTATTAATTTTATAAAGTAATTAATTATGGGTAACAGAATAATAATTTTGGATATTTTGAGTCACACAAAGAAAAATTTTGGAAACCACTGTCTTTAAATAAATTAATAAACTTTTATACCAATGGATTCTATTGTTCTGTAATGACACAATCAATAGATAGCAGCATTCGAAAAGTTTATCTGAATTGCAGTGAGAAGTGAAACCGCTACAGTTAATTACTTTCCTATAATAAATCATATGTTCCAAGCGTTGTTAACTCTTTCATCTCAACTCTATTTCGCTTCAAAATCATGACTGCACACATTTAAATTAAAGCTGTTCGGTCTGCTTTAGCAATTGAGACAACCCGTCAAGTGTTTACTAGTCAACTCGAACAGAACACAAACTAACAGCATTTGACTTTGGAAAATTATCGGGACAGCACAGGACTGTCATTTTTAAACTTTTCCCCCTCCAGTGCGTCACCCGAACATAACCGATGGCAAACCAAATAAAACGATATATTGTAAAAATATTTATTGTTTAGAAATCTCTTAAAACCGATAATATCTGGATAACTAATAATGCTAATAATTTTATTATGAGATAATTATTTCTAAAGATTTTCAAGTTTGATACATTTAATTTATAGTGTAATATTTATAGTGTAAAAAATATTAAAAATCTACTATGAAGTCAATAAAATTTGTTTAATATGTTATTATCAGTTTTATTTAAAAAGGATTAGTTTAAATAAACTGACGGATAAGAAACGCATATATGATTTAACCATCGGATTAAAGAACAATAGGTTTCATATTAATAAACTAATTTTGTGCTTAACAACATTAATAATCATTAAGAGTTAAAAATGAATTTTGTAGACGTGTGAGTATCGGTGTTGTTCAGTACTATTCAGTAACAGTACAAGTAAACTATTGAGTACATTTGGAACACACATATCTGTTGTATTTTATGACTTAATGTTTACGTTTTACAATTCGCATAAATAAACTTAAATATCATAAGCATATATGATATATGTATTCATTTATTTCTATACGTTTTAACCATGTTTTCACGATTTTTACATTATTCATATAAAACTTAATATGTTTAGTACGGTTTCTATGTTTTTGTAATATATATGATATATATATTATAATATATTAATATTAATTGAATATACCATAACGTTATATACGATAAGATGACAGACGAAAGAATCTATGGTTGGAATACAAACACAGATTTGGCACAAATCGAAGTATGATATCATTATAATAGACAATACATTAATCTATTATTTTTTCAATTAATATACACTAATTGTTTTATCTAAACATTACGTGATAACTGATAACAAGTATACGATTTTACGCTTATTAGTAATATGAAGCTTAACAATAAATAATAATTAGCTTAAGTAATGATGTATACATAATAAATACATGTATATATCGTATTATTAAACCATAAAATTTCCTCAAATCAAATCAAATTTGTTATTATGATAATGTCAACGGAAAATAATAATAATAATCTGAATAAACATTTATTATTGACACAGGATTCGTCAAATATACGGCTTTTACGTTTAAAAGTGTTTGGTGGCCATAATTTGGCCAAAAAAGATATCTTTGGCGCAAGTGATCCTTACGTTCGCATTGATTTAATACGTAATGCTGACGATTCTGTGATTGACTCTGTCTATACAAAAACTAAGAAAAAGGTTATTATTATTTACGTTTTTATATGAGTTTTATTTGTCGGAATCTTTAATTGAGTTTATTTTAAAGACTTTGAATCCAAAATGGGATGAAGAGTTTATTTTCCGAGTGATACCTAATAATCATCGTTTAGTGCTGGAAGTATTCGACGAAAACAGATTAACTAGAGATGATTTTCTAGGTATGGTTGAGTTACCACTTCATAACATTCCTACTGAGAGAAGCGGTCGCACGATTTCACAAAAATATTACATTTTACGTCCACGAAGGTATTACTAGCATTACTATTTCAATTTAATGCTATCATACACTTATGTGTTCACTAAATTACTTAAATTGATTTTTATATTGATTTGTGAAGTTCTCGATCTAAAGTGAAGGGACATTTGCAGTTATATCACGCTTTTTTACCATCAGATGATACTGAAGAAACGCAATCGGTTGCAGAAAATGAGGTATTTTATATAAATCTATATTTTCTAATTCTATTTGTATTCATATATGTTCAGCCTGGTTGGGAAGTGCTTGATTTAGACAATGCTCACGAAGAACTTCCCGCTCAAGCTATTGTTATGTCATTAGAAAATGAGTCATTCTCTGCTAATCACTTGCCCGCCGGTTGGGAAGAACGTCAAGACGCAAATGGACGAACTTATTTCGTTAATCATATCGCACGTAACACTCAATGGCACAGACCAACTGAGTATATTTTTATAACTATAGTTTTACCATAAAGTTTTTTGTTCAAAATAAATAAAAGCATATTTTCTCAATTTTCTAGAAATTTAATTCAAAATGAGGATCAAACACAGCAAAGAAGCTTAGAGTTTGCCGAAGAATTTCGTCGTCGCGTGCATATCAGTGTTGATCAAAATGAAGAATCAGCTAATAATTCTAATGAAGAAACTTTAAGTCAAGTATGAATAAATTTGCATTACTGTAGTGTCCAAATATTTTTATTTCCTTAACATAACTTAATTAACAAATGCTTAAAAGTAATACTAATATTAATTATATTGCATGATTCTTCTAATATTTCAAAGCTTGTTCATTATTGAATGTTCCCTTGCAAAACATTTTTAAAGATTCTAGAATCTCAACGTAATGCACTCATGACAAGACGTGTTGTTAGTCCTATTCATTCGCTTCAATCCACATCTCGTCGTTATTCTGAGGTGGTTTTTTAATCCCATATATATTATTATTATTTATACTTTATATATATATATTTAATTTGATGATGTATTTTATGTAATGATTTGCATAAACATTGTTGATTACAGCCAGTATCACCTGTTGGTCCCTCAAATCTGAATCATCAAAATTCTGTAACGACAACAACACCGTCAGCGCAGCCGCGTTCCAGTTTGCAAAATAGTGATGGCTTACCTCAAGGATGGTCATTGCAAGTCGCACCGAATGGACGCATATTTTTTATCGACCATAATTCGAAGACTACCACATGGGTTGATCCGAGAACTGGAAAACCAAGCGCTGCTCCGAATCAAACAAATGTGCCCAATAAACCGAAACTTAATACTGTCGACGATTTGGGTCCATTGCCTGATGGATGGGAAGAGTAATATCAATTTTATTAATTGCTGGATATTTGAGTTTCACTTAAATCTATTTTTTTCAGACGAGTACACACAGACGGAAGAATCTTTTTTATTGATCACAGTAATAATATTAATTAAGTGTAATTGAATTTAAAAGCTTATAATATGTTTTTATTGTACAGACACGCGAGAGACGCAATGGGATGATCCAAGAATTAATAATCCCAATATTGCTGGACCAGCGGTACCATATTCTAGAGACTACAAGAGAAAATATGAGTACTTACAGCTGAAATTGCCGCGACCATCAAATGTTCCCAATAAATTTGAAGTAAAAATTAACAGATCTAATATATTTGAAGATTCTTATCGAATAATATCTGGAGTGTCTCGAGTAGATATGCTTAAAACAAAATTATGGGTTGAATTTGATAACGAAGAAGTATTAGATTATGGCGGAGCGTCCAGAGAATGGTTTTTTCTTTTGTCTAAAGAAATGTTTAATCCCTATTATGGTTTATTTGAATATTCAGCAGCTGATAATTATACATTACAAATAAATCCATTTTCTGGAATGTGCAATGAAGAACATTTATCATATTTTAAATTTATCGGAAGAATTGCTGGAATGGCTATATTTCACGGAAAACTGCTCGAAGCTTTTTTTATTCGACCATTTTATAAAATGATGCTTACAAAAACGATTCAATTGAAAGACATGGAAAGTGTTGACACTGAGTATTTTAATTCACTGAAATGGATTATGGAGAACGATCCGGCAGAGCTTGATCTCAGGTTTTCGATCGATGAAGATTTATTTGGCCAAATTGAACAAAGAGAGCTCAAGCCTAAAGGCGCCAGTATTCACGTCGTTCAAGAAAATAAACAGGAATATATTGAGTTAGTATCACTTATATTGTTTTTCATAACTATTTTTCTAATGTAATGTTAACACAGTCTAGTTATTCAATGGAGATTTGTTTCTCGCATATTACCACAAATGGAATCGTTTCTTGAAGGGTTTCATGAAATAATTCCGTTAAGTTTAATTAAAGTTTTCGATGAACACGAGTTAGAACTTTTAATGTGTGGAATCGGCAACGTTGACGTTAAAGACTGGAAGCATAACACTGTTTACAAAGGAGGATATCATCCAAATCACATCGTTGTTCAATGGTTTTGGAGAGTAAGCGTTTTATGCGCAATATTACCTAAATTACAATATTATATTTGATTATAGGTTGTATTATCATTTAATAATGAGATGCGATCGCGTTTACTTCAGTTCGTTACTGGTACTTCTCGAGTGCCTATGAATGGGTTTAAAGAATTATACGGAAGTAATGGTCCGCAGCTGTTTACTATTGAAAAATGGGGCACTGCTAAAAATCTTCCGCGCTCTCACACATGGTAACTGATTTTTTTATTAAAATTTATACACTTATAAAATGTTAGAAACCTTTATATTAACTGTAATATCTACAAGAGTTTTATCGTTGCAATTGCAACGTTTTAGAAAATATAAAATGAACATAAATATCAAATGTCCCGAGATATTCATTTGATTATCCCGTACCCGTGAAAATTTATTATTCCCGAAAATTTGTCTGTTACGCACAGTCTGAATAAAATTTGAGGACGACTAATAATGAGTAAGGATAGGAAGTTTAAGACCTTATTTTGTATGTTTTAAGACCTTAAATAATACTGCAAAATTTACAAAATAATACCTCATATAATACCTTATATTATTTGAAAACCTAACAATTTAATTATAAAATTTACATTTTAAATCAAACTTTATATTGCAATGAATAATAAAGTGTTGATTAATATTTTCTATAGTAAAATTCAGTAGCAATAACTATAAAGTTAACTATATTTTGAAAATATTTTAATTAGTAAATGTGAAACACTAATGGATTTAATTTCTAATATGAACATAGAGCTAGAGCTCACCTTTGACTAACGACACTTAAATATTTCCACCTATTTTTTTCAATAAGACAGACGTCATTTTACTTAAAATCATAAAATTTCCCCAAATTCGTTAAGTATTATTTATAAGACCAAACGAGTGAAATAATACTTTATAAGACATAACAAATACCTCTTATTTGACTTATTTTAATATGAATCGAACTCATATTTATTTAAAACAGTAATCTTTAGTACCATAAAAAACTTGATTTGTCTTAAACATCCTATCCTTAATAATGAGTAATAAAAGGGTTGGGGTAATAAAAAGGGTGAAATACATATTAAATGGTAAGAATGGTGGGTAAGAGTTTTACGGAAGTGTAGAATACTACAGTATACATGTGTATGTGTTCTTACGGATGTTATGATTAACAAAAAGTGTAATATATATAATGATATCATAAGTCCAAAAATATTATTTGAGTGAAGTTTTAAAATTAGATAAGTGTATGTTGAGCTCAAACATTAGACTTAAAAATCAGTTTGAAGTGCGTGTACTTTAAAGAGATACCACAAACTTATATAGGGCTCCGGCCCCTAAAGCAAATCAAAGATCTTAATATTTTGATGGCAGGGGACAAAATTCTAATCATTTTGGCTGAACACGAATTTTGAAAATTCCTACAGAAGGCGCTCCAAAAAATAAATAAAAAATATTTGATATTTCCTAAACTACTAACATGTAAAGATAGAAAAGTGTTATTTAGTTAAATATAGCATAAAAACATGTAGTTTAAAAATTTATATTTTTTAATTTTGGTAAAAATATCTAAATTGGTGGTATCATCACTTTGAGTGAAACTGCCTCTCCATTATGCGTGTATGTTATGGGCCAAATCAAAAATCGAATTGAGATCAATTCTAAATGAAATTTATAGCATAAACCGTAATGTGCGGCATTAGTATCCTATACTACGCCTATGGAGCTATCATTCTGAAATGCCCGGTATACTAGACTTGCAAACTGGCTCCCGATTTGTCGGCCAGCATTTAATTTTAAATAAACATATCCTGTATATTTTATGTGTTAAATGAATATACATATTTAAATACAGAATTCTAAAATGTATTAAACACTTAAAATAGAAGATTTTAAATAATCGAATTGTTATTAAATATAATATTTGTCGGGTTGGGTCGGGCTTTCAATTTGCCAAATTAATCGAACCGAACCTGCAAATTTGAGTAATAGAACACTACTATATACTTAACTTTTCTACTTTTATAGCAATACAATCCAAATACTCTCATCAGAATTATCAAACACTAAATTTCTAATAAATGTTAAACTTATTGGAAAACCATAACTACGTATAACTAATATTATATTATATTATATTAATATAGTTTTAATCGATTGGATTTGCCTCCATATGAAAGCTATCAAGAACTTAGAGAACGACTTATTAAAGCGATCGAAGGTTCGGAATCTTTTGGTGGCGTTGATTGAGATTCAATTTATTGATCAAGAATTTTAGCAAAGTATTTAAAAAGTTAATTATGTGACAATTTTTAATTGTTTTTAATTAAGTATCGATGCTATTGATATAATAATATCGATGCTTTCTATTTCCACATTCATTTTCATTTTGATTTGTTTAAATCGTGCGTAGAGTTTACCTCAGTATTTGTTAAATTTCAATTTAAATGATGTATTTTTTTTAATAAGATTTATTCTACAAAAAGTTAAATTTTGCAATATTTAAGCTTTTAATATAAGTAAATGATAATACAGTGTAATATCAAATAATTATGAAAACACATTCTTATTATATGTTATAAAAACATAATATTAATTCAGCAAATAAAGTGAATTTTTGAATTTAAAATCAATCAATCAATTATTAACGTATTACGTGTCACTCGTAAGTTCATTTATTACTCCCTCTCGTCTCGTTTGATCATATACTGTACACACTTGTTATATAATCTTATCACTAATTCATATTTAAAAGTAATAACAATTTCAATAGCAATTAAAATTAAAACAATAACGAACATTCATAACGATCTCGATTTGATTCTTAATAATAGATAAAATGCTTGATTTAAATAACTTATTTCAATGCAATAAAATTGGTATTTTTTTCAAAATATTGATTCAAATCGTTCAAATTTTTGGTATTGTTTATTAGCTTTACTTTAAATTGATTTAGAAAATCATATAACTTAGTGATAATGTGTTAAATAAACCAATTAACGTATTATCGAGCAATACTCGCGCAGTAATTATTAAAACGCGAAAAAACATTATCATTAATAATGCTCTCACTTTTAATATTTGGTTCATTCATAGACTTATACACATTTTTAGTTAATTAAATATTATTGGCATTTTAACTAAAACTTGCATTTTTATTCAATGTATTTTTTTCGACTATATTTTTATTTTATTTTTTAAGCAATCATTTTTAATTTGTACTGTACGTATAACTGTATAATCGGAAAAATTTTGTAAATAATACTTCAGTAATCTTTGATTTATATGATATTTCACTCTCTTTGAGTCAACATCAAAATAGCTTACTGTTGTTTATATACAGCGTAGTGAAGCACAAAAGAAACGTCTTAACTCTTAACCTTTACGGTGTCATTTTTTTAACTTTAAACTTAACCGGTTTATAACATTCTTAACTTTGACCGGTTAAACAAATTTTGACTCGAGTTAACTCCTCTTTTTGATTCAAATAAGAGTAAAATAATTACATACAAATTAAAAAATTAAATTCTAATTAAAATTTTTAAAATAAAAAATAATAAAGTGAAAAATAATTATATTTAAAATTTTTATTAACTTTGAAAATTAATTTTTTTATTTGCCCGATTTCTTAAAAAAATTCATGAAAAATAATATAATAATACTAAATCGAGTTAACCGGTTAACTCTGTTTTACCTAAAATTTAACCGATTAAGAAACTGTTTTAACTCTTAACTTTAACTCGTCCTTTATTTCTTAACTTTAACCTTAACTTTAACCGGTTTACCGGTCAAGTCAAAAGTTAACGGTTAAAATGTGAATCTCTATGTTTATATGACACAGAAACCCACAAATCGGTGCCTCATAAGCAGACGTGTCCTGTCAAAGAATTAAATTCACTTTATTGATTTTTTATATCAAAATTTACGTCACAGTCAAATTTTGTTTATATAAAACAAATTGTTCAAAGCAGCGCCGACTTGAGTGGCGACAACGCATTAACGTTGCGTCAATTGAAAAAGATTTGTTACGTAATTAAATAAATAGACGAATATATGTACTATTAGACGCTATTTCATGCATAAGCGTGCTATGAACAGAATTGTTTAATACAATTTTAGCAGACAATTGACGCCAAAGTTACATAAAAAATCAAAAAAGTGAATTTAATCCTTTGATAGGACACGTCTGCTCATAAGTATTTTAAAAGCGAATATTGGTACACATATGCCACTAAGTATAACCCGAATTATATTAAAAAATGTTTATTATTGGCCCGAAATATTGCCATTTTTAGAATCACATAAAAAAGTACACATACTGACAGACATCTCACAAATCCAAGCGCTGATTTCGACAAACTCAGCTAAAAACATTTTACTCGAGAAAACTGAATTTTTTATAGACTTAAAAGCGCACTTAAAATTTTTTATTTAAACGAATTGCAATGAATTGTGTGAACAAAAACACGAAATTAAAATTATTATTAAATTGAATTACTATTTATACAGAATAATTTAATTGAAAACAGTAAACAAAAATCACATTAAACTTGATTTACATGAAAATGCTTTTTATTCAAACATGCGAAACAGTTTTAGTGTTTAAATTAGAGATCCAAATTGACAAAAATATTTGCTCCAACTCCAACCAACTCCATTAAGTAATCACACCAACTCCACAACAACTCCATCAAAAAAATCTTTTAACTCAATAGCAATAGAATATAAATAAAAATAAAATGCGATCAACGGGTTTCTTTCATTATAAGTTTTAAACAAAAGTCTATATTAAACATACTATTTTTAATCTGACGCTTTGTTTTCTATTAAATTGATTATGATTGTAATGATGTCAGGGTTAATAAAAACTATTCAGTTTAAAAGATATTTTTTTCTCATTTCAGCTAACGTTTCACTAATTTAGCACTTATTGCTTTTATAAAAAAAAGGAAAAAATGCAAATACTTTAAATTATGAACAACTGAGTTTATGCAAATTATAGTATATTTCAGAATTAAAAATCTTTTTCTTTTTTATCGAACTCTTATACCCTATTATTTACTAAAAAGTTTATCAAAATATTTTTGAATCTTAAATTTATTGCGTAATTATTGATTTCAGAAAACATCGATCGCTATAGAGTTTAGCTTTAAGAGTCTAAACTAGACTCGTAAATCGTCAGAATTCTTAAACCCGAACCCGACAACGACCCGACCAGAACTCGACAGGCTTCAACCCGACCAGAGCCGACCCGATTATCAAAGTATTTATATAAATATACTAATTTAGCTAAATTTTCTAAAAAATTGTAAAAAATAGTAAAACTTACTTAAAAATATAAATAATGTTAAATAAATAACCGAGACAATACTTTTTAGGACTAAAAAATAAGGAAAAGCGGAAGAATTATCGGAATTAAAACTCAGAGAAAAAAATTTATATAATTGATAATAAATTTGGAAGTATTTAATAAATATTTAATTTTTGACTTATTGTCAATTTTTTTAAATTTAAGAAAAATGTTTTAAATAATTTTAAAATTTTTTACTTAAATTTTTTTGATAATTTTAAGTTAAAAATGTTAAGGTCTCAAAAAGTCCTCAAATTATAAGTTTTAAACAAATAAAAATATTAAACATATTATCTGACCCTTAGTTTTCTATCAATTTATTTATGCCAATTCAGATTTTATAAATTATTTTCTCATTTAAGCTAAAATTGCATTAATTTAGCACTTATTGATTTTATTATTTGAGCCAAAACGACTAAATTTATCAATAATTAATGCACATAACATGCATAATCTTTTAAATTAGTGACTCACAAATAATCAGATATTTTATATTAAGTTAATTTGCTAATTTGTGCGCAATTTTTTAAAAGCAATACTTAAACAGGTAAAAATAATTAACGATATTTTTAATTAACAATTTGTCAGATCATACTGCTGTATGACCTATTATTTTGCTTCGAAGGCCCATATGAATGGCATGTGTATTGGCATACACACGAAACTTTAAAATTGTTCCAATGCTTTGATATTGTTTTTTCTTGCTAAACAAAATCTAAAATTTAATTAACCCATTTTTAACAACTTTTAAATATCTAATATAATTTAAAACTTTTTGTTTTTAGTCAATAGTTTTATAAATAGATGGCAGTGTTATATGATTGTTATCAATAGTGCTATAATGACAAAATTAAATGAAATATTTTGTCGTTTGTAATACGATTTGTGTTCGATCTGTGTCTCCAATATATTCATTTTAATTTTAGCTAAATTCAAGTTAAAAATTATATTGCGATTATTAAATTTAACAATTGGTTTAATTAATTAATATATCAATTAAAATGTGTTCATTAATGAATTATAGTAGAGATAGTTTTGATAGATTTGGTGATGACTTATGTCAAGAAATTTTAGGTTATCTTTCGATTAGTGATTGTTTTCGTATTCGATGCGTTAACAAACAATTCAAACAAACAAACAATCATTTATATTGAATAAACGACATAAACTTGTATTATCGGATCGTTTTAAACGTAATGATGTTAATTGTCAATTAAAGGTAATAAATAATCGTACATTAAAAGATGTGACGAATAAATGTATTCATATTAATGATATCACTGTTGATTGCTATGGTTTAGAGATAACAAATGAAACGATTAATATATTAAGCAATGCGTGTAAACATATAAAGCATTTAACGATTGGCTTTAATAATGAAAGCAATATATCACTTAAATGTTGGCAAAAATTCTGTGAGAATAGTCTCAAAAATCTGGAATCGCTCACAGTTTGTGATGACTATCCATATAAATGCTTACCACTGATCGTAACATTGCTATCATTGGCTCCAAATCTCGTTTCAATACAATCACACAGTATTTATTTTACTAAAGACTTATTCGATGAATGTGTTCGACTAAATGAACAATATTTATTCGATAATAAGCAATCATTGAGTTATTACATTTGTGATCACAATTTTATAGCATTTGCTGAGTATTTTAAGCATAGATTAAAGTCATTAAATGTCTATATTCATTCTGGTATTAGATTTTATATATTGAACCTTTTGGCTGATTTCGGAAAATTAGAATATCTTTATTGCAATTTTGGTGATAGACATCAACAAATATATAACGATGTGTTAAAATATATTGGTTTTAAATGTAAGCGATTGAAGGTATTGGTTGTCAAGGGTTTAAATGTACGATTTTATGAGGTATTCAGTCATGGATTTGATTCGCTTGAAAAGTTATGCATCAAAGATCGATACAATATATGCGAAGACATGGGTTTTTTGAAAAATTGCGTGAATTTAAGACATTTGAAATTTGATGAGAATTTGATTTTTGAAGATTATTTCGAAGATATTCACATATATTTACCACAATTAAAGGCTATCGATATTTATAGTTTTAATGATTGGAATAGTCATTACAAGAATAATATTTCGACAAAATTAATGCAACATTTATCACAATTAGAATATTTGTATGATTTGAAGATCGGTTATAAATATGATGACAGATCGATAACAACCGATGATATCATTACATTTATCGATAATTGTTTAAGTATTAGAAGAATTGGTATATATTCCGAACATTCAAAAGAAATTGATAAACAAACGATCGAAGAACATATTAATAATAATAATAGAAAAATAAATTTCAAAGAAATTAATAAAGAATGAAACATTTTTTGACAAATAATTAAGTGCTTATATCTATAATTTCTACAGTAAAATCTTAGATTAAAAAATTTTTGCATTTTCTCTGTTTTGCATTATATTATTCTATTGGTGTCTATAATAGGACATTATGGTGTCAATTATGGTGTTTATTTTTATTTTTTCCAATAAGAAATTCACAAATGAAATTCACAATTTGATAAACATTTTAGATTGAAAACTTTTCTATCATTATTTTATCTCATTTATTTACTAACATTTTCCCCGATTATTTAATAGCCTAGAAATAACTTCGAATTCTAAAAAAAAAGTTTCTCAAAAATATAATTTTTTAAAATTTTGTTCAAACAAAAATGAAATTTAAGTATTATGAATGAGCATTTCTTAAATTATTAGTTTTGTTAATTAATTATTCATATATTATTGTATAAATTTTAAAAGTTATGGTAATTTATGGTTTTAGTTTAAAATTGTGGTAAATTATGGCAAATTATGATATACCATAATAATCCGATTCCTGATAATAACCAATAGTATCGATTTTCGTACCAAAAACTCTATTTGTATTAAAACAACGATCAAAGTATTTTTGCATACTTTCACTCGAATATATAGCTTAAAGTTTCGGACATAATTGTATTATTGTTGTGATTAAGTCATTTCCGACGCAGAAATCAATTTTAAGTGATTCTAAGTTTATAAGACATTTTACCGCAAAGTTATTCCAACACTCGTTTGATAATTGTGACGACGCTTTAAATATACATATTTGTAAATGCTTTAAATGTACATTTGAATCAATTATTATATTAATCATTTCATCGCATATAAGATTGAAACCATTAATATCGATGTAATTAATATTCACGCATTTATTTAACACATATTTTAATAAATCATTATTTACTTTCCCGTTATTTTCATGATTACAATTGTCTATTAATAACTCGTTAATAAATAAATTTTCAAACGTATCAACAAATGAATAAATATCAAATATCGCGAGTTTTTATTATTTATTGAATACCAAAGCATATTAAAATAATATTAAAATATCGAGTTAAAAAGTGGATTACACTCGGATTTACACTTGTTTAACCGGCAACGTAAAAGTTAATATTGTTATTAACCGGTTAAGATTAAGAGTTAAGACATTTTCTTTAACATTTAAATTTAGTGAATCACTATTATTTATCTCTTAATATTTTAATTTTATTTTATTATAAATTAAAAAGAGGAACATTTCATTAAGTTGCGTAAACATACAATTTTAAAATATCTGCAAATAACTATTAACATAAAATACTTTATGGTTATCACACAAAATTTTTGCACAATTAAAACCCATTTCATTAATTTTGAAATATGTATTTCATAATTAATCAATTAAATAATAAAACTATTTCCGAGACTACTTTTTTATTGATTATCATATAAGTTCTGTTCCTGTTTTAAAGAACCGGTTAATTATAATTATTACTTATATATACTATTCTTTTAAAAAATCAAAAATATATCATATTAACTATGGACTTATACATGACCATTATTTAACTTGGGAACGATTTGCACATCTATTTCAAATGTTATCGCTAGAATGATAATTCCCCTTTAAGTTAAAACGCGATTATTAAACACAGTATAAATCTTAGAGAATGGGCGTAAAATTGATTAGATTCATACATAATGATAGTAATTACACTTCAAGGTATTATTTTCAATATCATACACTTTTAAAAACAAACATTCTATGATAGTGTCTCAGTAGCTTTTTTGTAATTGAGATAATATAAAGTGAAACAATGAATGCCTGGTTTAATTTGAATGCTTTAGCAATTATATCGGTATTTGTTTTAAGCTTAACCGTATTATATAAGTAAGTTTTATTATTTTAATTTAAAATTTTCAATAATCCTGTCTTAATAGACAGCAAAGTTTTTAAAAATAGCTGTATTTAAAGTTTTTATGAGTATCATATTGTAACGAATAAATCGGGGTGACAATGAATTTTAGAGAATATACACTATTCGTTACTTTTTGGGATCTTTGTATATCGCTTGGCTTGCATTAATATATATATATGTTACTTAATTTTAATCTATAATGCCGTGAACTTATAAGAGACTCAATATGAGCCCACGACTTGCCTTCCACCCTCTGGTCAAGTTTGCGAAGATTAAGGAGTCACTCAATGTGTCTCCGCAAACTTATTCTAAAACACTCAGTCGTCTAATTCTATATGACAGACACTTATCGCCAGTCAAAAAGGACCGAGTGTTATACCTGACCTCCCTCGTGTTTTGTGTATTATTATAATAGGACCGCTGTCGCAGTCAAATATACTAATTTAATAGATGAAAAGAGCAACGGATATCAAGTAGTTCTTAGGACCGCGCTAAGCAGTCATTGAAAGACATATAGACAGATAGACAGACATTTATATTTAGAGAGAGAAAAAGGAGAAATAGGACCGCAATTATGCAGTCATTTATTTACTTAAAAGTAACCAAAATTTTAGGACCGCTCTATGCAGTCGAACCTTAAGGACCGCTAATGCAGTCAATTTAAATTAATTATGTTTAAATTACAAATGAAAAAATCACCATTTGTAGTAAATTAAAAACTTTTATTTAATTCCAACAGTTATACAATAGTTACACAAAACACTGCTAAACTAATTCTAGTCAAAAACTGTAATAAACTTTATAAATTCCTAGTCAACCAATATTTATTACTGTGATATAACCTCACCTCAAGTCTATCCGAAAAATCTAGTCAAAAGCTCTTAAAAAATAAAGTCAAGTTTTGGCAAACTGACACAAGTATTTATACTTGTGTTTTGTTTACAAAAAACTTTATCAAAAGTTTTTGATTTGTTTTTTTGATAGCCATTAGGCTAATGTGTTGGTAAGTTTTTGTGGGCCTCTTAAAAGTAAACAAATCTGTTTTTTTATATATGATAATATAATGGCAGAACAAAAACGATTATTTATTAAATCTAAAATATTTTTAAATGAAATACAAATAATCATATTTTATTTAAAAGGGAATGCATATAATGTTTATTTGTATTATTAAAGCTTGTTTATTAATGTAAAGTTATATATAACTTCGTAGTTAATATTAAATGCTATGTAAGTTATATAATAAATATCTTATCAATTAGTAATTTTGGTTTAATCAACTAATATATCAATTTATATAAATAATTTATATAACTTTTAAAAAACTTCAACCATTAGTTAAAATCTATATTACAAATTATCATTTACCGTAATATTTGATTAACAACAATTTTGTTGAAATTTTATTGCATTTTCTTCAAAAGTTTGTGAAATTTTCGATAAGCTTTTTATTAAGTTTAATTTCAGATACCTTACACGCAACTATAACTACTTCAAGTCTATAGGAATTGATGGCCCAAAACCGATCATATTTATCGGTTCGTTTTACAAATTGTTTACAATATCTTTTAAAGAAATGATTGCTGAAGACTACAAACAATATGGACGTATTTATGGGTATAGAATTTTCACTTTAAAAACTTAATAATTCTAAGTTATAATTTTGAACATTTAGATGGTTTTTTGGTACAAGACCTGTATTAGTGATCAATGAGCCAAAGCTATACAAAGATATATTCATAAAAGACTTTCACAATTTTGTGAATAGAAATGATGTTCGAACCGGTGATCCGTTTGATGACAGACAGTTACTCAATGCGTTCGGCGATGAATGGAAACAATTGAGATCTGTTGTAAGATTGATCATCCATTATATATAAAGTTTTGTTAAAAATTACATATCATTAAACTATAATTTAATATTCAAGATTACCCCAGCTTTTTCAAGCGGTAAAATGAGAAGAATGCATCCATTAATTGAGGACTGCGTGAAGAGTGTGGAAAAAGTATTGATTAATGCAGCAAATCATAATCAGGAGATAGAACTTAAAAAATTAATGGGAAATTTAACGATGGATGTGATCGCGAGGTGTGCTTTCGCTACGAAAATAGATACGCATAATGACAATAATAGTCCATTTATTAAATACGCACAAAAATCATTTGGCACGAGTTGGAGGTTATGGTATGCGGTAATAATGCAATTAGCTTTTCCCAAATACGCGAAAAAACAAAAATTATCTGTTTTTGACAGCGATGTCAAACAGTTTTTTACTGAAGCTGTAAGTTATTACACTTTATTGTATTTTATGACTAAAGTTCTTTTATTTACTCTTAAAAAAAGATAACATCAGTCCTTAATAAACGTAAAAATAATAAAGAAAAACACATCGATTTATTACAATTAATGATTAACGCGCAAAATAGCGATCATTTCGAAGAAAATGATGAAAAACATAAAGAAAAAAATGAATCGATATATGAGAATGAGGTTTCGGGAAATTTACAAATTGATAAAACGCTATCAAAATTTGAAATGAGTGACATCGATATAATAGCGACGGCATTCGTATTTTTTGTGGCCGGATA
>JAQGAW010000950.1:0-22649 GCA_034698025.1 Phthiracarus crinitus | reverse complement strand
TATTTCAAGTTTCATTAAGCTTTTAGGTTTTGTGCAGTTTAGTTCGACTAAACTTTACATATATTTTTAATTTTTAAAAAAATTTAAAAATCATCATTAATAGCCTGATGAGGACTAGAATGCTAGTCGAAACGTTAAAGTTGCGTTATACTGTCGATGACATAAATATATATTTGAGAAAATATATATAAAAGTTTTGATAAAAATGATAACAATTTTGACAGTGGACTCAAATATAATATTAATGTGCAAAATAAGATAAGTTTGTAAATAATGACAATGGTTTAAATAAATAAGTATCGTTGCTATACAATTATAAATTGTGTGATTTTCTGTGCCTAACATTTTATGTAAAATACATATCATCTAAATTATGCTGAGAAACCCTTTTTCGTAAATAATTAATAATAAAGTTAAAAAATATATAATCAGATGAACTTTTATTTACTTATTCATGCAAATTTTATAGGATTATACATTTTTTGTACTTAAATATTTTCCAACTTTAAAGGAAAAATAATCGTTTAAATCTGATGAGTTTTCATTACCACTCTTTTATTCACTTAAATTTTAAAAAATTATAACTTAAATTAGATTAGATTTGAGAGGTGTCTAATTTTAATACATTTAAAATTCAAAGAAAATTTTAAAATCAATTTTTTTGCAATTAATAAATTAGATTATATATAACACAACACTAAAATATTTAGCGTCTTTAAGATTTAAGTCAGTTGTTCATTATACATATTTTGAATAAATATTTTTCTATTTTTACGCGCATATATATGTAGATATTTGTTCATTTTTCATACACAAAATGTTATGCTCTGGTGATTGTGTATTTTTTGACACATTTTTGAAATTCAATCTAACCTATTTTTCAAATTATTATATAGAGCTTCTTAATCGGTTAATTTTTAATTAAACCGGAGTTAACCGGTTTACTGAATATAGTTTTTTAGATAATTTTTTTCAAGAATAGTTTTAAGAAATTAGACAGTTAGAAAAATAAATTAAATTATTTTTCTCATTATGAATATCTATTTTAAAAATTTAATTATAATTTAATTTTTTTAATTTGTATAAATTTTAGTTTTATTTGATATTTAAATCGATTATAAAATGTGGAGTTGAAATTGTAGTTCGCCCCCTCTTTTAGTGCGTCCCCCTCTTGTAGTGCGTCCCCAAAATAAATGTTTATAAGAAAATTGTAATAATATAAATTTGATTAAAGTGAGTGTAAATATATTTAAATAAATATTAAATTATAACAAACAGTATTAAGAGTCGGTGAAATATAAGATATTATATTCTGTAAATGAAGCATTAAAAGCATTTAATAGATTATAAGCAGGAATGGGATTTTTCCAATATCTATTTAATATTTCTTAAAAATAACATTTATTATTATAAAATTTATGAAATTTATAATATATTAAATCAATATTGTCATATTATGGCGTTTTTTAATTATTTTTTAAAATTATGGCAATTTATGGCATCAATGTCTGATTATGGCAAATAATGGCATTTTATGGCATGCCATAAAAATCCCATTCCTGCTTTTCATTAATATTTAAAACTATTTAATTTTTACTTAAACTCTTGTAAAATTATATATATAATTTAAAACAAGTAATAAACCTTATATCGCATTTTTACAGACATAGGTTTAACCAATGAAATTTTATTTAAATATTTATATGAATTAAACGCTTCGTAATAAATTGAAGATGAAATTTTAAGACAGAAATATAAAATTGATGAGAAAAAAGCGGTTCCATAAATAAAAATAATTTTTGAGCTTAAATACATTTTATCGTATATTATCAGAAATAAAAGCAAAACAATTAGAATTAATAATATGAAATACAACCAAAATATAAAATTAGACCAATAAGTTTTGTTGTACTTTTGAATTTCAGAATATATGGAATTTAATTCGATAAAAATAGTGTTTAGTTTTACGTCAAATAATATTTTCGATGTAATTTCAATGACATGTATTTTTATATTTGTATTAAAACGTTGTAATTTGAGAATTAAATAATAGCATATTATATAAAAATACATTATCTGACTAAACATTATATTAATAATAAAATAGACATATAAAGTTAATACTATACTCCATGGAAATGCATAAAATATAATTTGCATTACTGTACTATTCAATGCTAATGGAATAAATGATAATAAAAACCATGGATATATAAATCTAGAGAATCGATAATAAACGAGAAATAAATATTTTAATTTTTTTAATAATATGAAAACATCTTCTTTATTCGTAAGACCAATACTATTTGGTAAACTAAACCTGACATCATATCAAATGATTTGAAATAATTTGGTAAAATTCCTTTGATATATTTCTGTATCAATATTTAAGCGTTAAATACAAAAAATACAGAAAATTGACGGAAAAATATCTTTCGAAGAATTTTGATATTGATATTATTTTTCTTATGAAATAAATATATCGTGTATACTAGAGTGCGAAATCATCAAAATATTTAGGCCCGAGCCCGATGAAGGCCCGCCACGCATAGGCCCGAGCCAGACAAAAGCCCGACAAATTTAAATTAAGAAAGCCCGATCGGCCCGATTTTTTCATCGAAACAATTAAGTTATAATAAAAAGTAATAATTTATAGTCAAAATCAGTAAAAACAATTAATGTATTTAAGAAATTATATTTTAGCATTAAAATATATTGTTATCTGAAGTGGGATTAATAAAATTCACAACAAATTCTTACAATTTTGTTAATAATATACCAAAAAATTCGAATTTGACTTCTAAATCGGGCCTAAAAAATTTAAAAGAAAGCCCGGCCCGATATGATTTTCTTAACTTAAGGCCCGAGCCCGACAAAGCCCGATACTTTTGGTCGGGGGCCCGAGAAATCGGGGGCCCGTTTCGCACTCTAGTGTATACCTTTACAGGATAAATAGTAAATGCATTACTTATACTTAGTTCTTGTTTTTATGTACGGTTTTACCAGCAATAAGAAAGAACCTTCAATTGTCTAACGAAACACATAATTATTGTGATATATGATTATATTTTTTTAGAATATTTAAATAATTTGGCGGAATAAATGCATTGCGCATATATTTTACAAATTTTATGTTAAATTTGCTAAATATTACACATTAAAATTAACTATTGTCTTACAATAATTCTCTTTTTAACATGTCTTGCAATTATTATATTCAAGTAATAGTATTTATAATCACTTTATTGTCACAATTTTGTGGAAAACTAAATTTATCGATCGGTTCAAAGTAATTAAATATTATAAAATTATTAACATATAAATATAAATTATAATTTTTAATTCATTTACACTTCAATAATACCATTGTTTCAGTACAAGTAATGTTGGAGAAACTGTGACCCGAATTGTGAAAACACTTTTCGATAACGGATACGACAAAACAGTGAGATCTAACTATGGAGGTTTGTAATCAATTTTTTAATCTCACCAAAGCAATGATTATATTTGACAGATTAATATTAACAATAATGATACAATACGTAATAAGGCTTGAAATACACTATTTTTCATGAATTCTTTTTAAAAAATAAGATTAATTTAATAATAGGTTCACCAGTAGAGGTCGGTGTAACAAGCATATAATCAGTATAAGCTCTGTATCAGAATTACAAATGGTAAGAAATATAATTAACTAGCATTATAGCAGTTCCAGTATCATAAAAATTTTATAAAATAAATAATAAATAGGAATTCAATTTTTAGAAAAAATCCATAATAATCATATATGAAATAATTCGGTTTATAATAACATGATCAAAACAATATATAATTGTTATAATTTTTATTTATTATACCAAATATAATAAGTAGTTTTTTCATATTATAAAATTATTTTGTGGTTCTAAAACTTAAGATAAATATTTTAAAAAGTGTTATAAAAATTATGTGGTCTAAAAAACTCATCAAATTTGAATTTCAATTTATCAAAAAGTTAAAAATATACAAAAAATATTTTAAATTTTTTTTAATAAAAATTATTTAGATATATTTATTTATAAATTCCGCAAATCAGCTAACATTTAAAAGTATAACTAATAACAAATTTCTCCGTTCTCGATAATAGCTAAAAAATCTTTATATGTAAAATTCCGTGCTTTAGTAATATAGCAAATTAAAAATAAAAATTTACGCTGTTTATCCAAAAGCAGACAATTTTTAAAATGTTAAAATCTAAATATTCGTAACAATATTTAAGTTAACATTCATCTTATTAATTATAACAACAAAATAATTTCGGAATTTAATTTTTTAACTCACTAATAACGGCCGATTTAAAAACTGTTAAGTCAAGGAAGATTGAATTAATATCCAACTTTATGTTGCATACTAATAAAACCTTTATGGTAAATTTTTAAAAAGCATGCAACCTATTTTAAATCGCCACCTTAGTCTAGTATAGGAACCTCTTGACTATAACATTAAAATATTTATTATAATAATCTTAATTATCGGTATATTTAAAAAAATAAATAATAGGACTTTACTTCAGACTTCTATTTTCGTCAAAAATGGAAAGATAATCGACTATCATTTAATCCTGAGAATGGCATAAACAATATAGAAATGGGCGCTGAAATGGCTGATAAAATATGGGTTCCCTACACGTTTTTCGCCAACGAAAAAGCTGCAAATTTTCATGACGCCACCACACCCAACACATTTCTACGTATTTCCTCTTCCGGTGAAGTTTTAAAAAGCTTTAGGTATTTTTGATTTTGGAATTGGCAAATTTATTTAAAAATTTGACAATTTTTGCCAAAAAAAACATTGTGCTAAATTAAGTTATTAGAAAAAATAACACGTTAATCATGATTAGGTTAACATTAACCGCGAGCTGCCCAATGAATCTACAATACTTCCCTATGGATCGCCAATCATGCACTATTGAAATAGAAAGCTGTGAGTAATTTATCAACTTTACTCTAAGTTTGTTAGAATTACATAAAACTTCGTAAACTTTTAAAATAATTTTTTCTTAGACGGCTATTCAATGGCTGATATAATATATAATTGGGTCAAAGGTCCCGGTTCGGTACAATTATCACAAGGCTTAGAATTGCCTCAATTTAAAGTTGTTGGTCATAAACAAGATAGAAAAGTAGAAACGTTAAGCACTGGTACGGATTTATCATATATATTGTAGTTTTTGCAAAACATCTCAAGAAAAAGTTTATCGATTTTTAAATTAATATTAAAGTTTATTTTTCCACATATTTTTCTACAAAATAAACAGGAAATTACTCGAGACTAGTGTGCGAAATCGAATTCGCGCGTTCAATGGGTTATTACTTGATCCAGATCTACATACCAGCGAGTCTTTATGTGATCATATCATGGGTATCATTCTGGTTACACCGAAACGACACTCCGGCTCGAGTGGCTATCGGAGTGACCACAGTATTGACAATGACAACGCTAATGTCGAGCACAACTGCATCACTTCCTAAGTTCTCTTATATTAAGTCGATCGACGTATTCTTAGACACTTGTTTCGTAATGGTGTTCGGATCACTGCTCGAGTGTGCGGTCGTTGGTTATCTGGGAAATAGGATAGCGATGCGAAAGATGCGAAGCCAGAAGTTGGCTAAACTGGCTTTGGAGCACCGGAACAGGTGTGCCGCAGCCGCTGTCGAGAATGAAAAACCGTGTGTCCCCATCTCTGGTCCCGTCCTTTGTCCCACTTCTATGGAACCACTTTCGCCTTTCGGATGTAAAAATCCCAATAAACTATTTGGTTCGAGTCCGAGTGATATCGTCAGGTACTCGCGAGTAGTATTCCCGGTGTGTTTCGTATGCTTTAATCTAATGTATTGGATTATCTATTTGCATATATCGGACGAACTCGCGGCAGACTTAGTACCGGCTGTACAGTAAAATTTTTTAGGCAACTTATATTAAACCAATTAATTGAGTTTTTATTCATTTTGAGCGTAAACATACTGCAAATTCTACGACAACAACAACCACAATATAGTTTTAAGTGATTAATTAAATCGTTATATTATGTATAAATGATGATAACATATGTATCAAAGCTAAGAGTGAGAGTAATTGTTGTTATAAAATAATGGATGGATTGGTATAATAATAATAATTTAGTAGATATTGTTATATGATTAAACAAAAAAAATGATTGATAAGCGAGAAGTTATATATATAAATATATATAAATAGTTACGTATATAGTTATATATATAGCGTTATATATATATAACATATATAAAGAGTATAAAAAATATAAATATTTTAGATTTTTGTTTTTGTTTGCTTTATTTGCTTTATTTCGTTGTTTGGGAAACTATTGTGTGTATAAAGTTATTATTACGTTAAAAAATAGGAACGAAGAAACTTTTTTTTATATGTCGGTACTTCTCTCATTAAAAATTTTTTCTAACTAAAAAAATTATTAGGAACAAAACAATTTCATGTCCGTACAAATTAAACTAAAAAATTTAAAAACATGAACTAAAAAATTATATAAAATAAAATGAGGTTTAGCCGCGATTTTGCACAAATAATAATATATTAAATTAAACATTTTAATATACCTATAATACTTAAAAATGAGTTAATAGCGATTAGATTTGTTTGAAGACAAAAAAATGTTTCGTGTATTATACCAAAAAAAATCATGCATTTATTAAAAAAACTTTTGTTTAAATATTTGTGTAATGTGTTGGCCAGAAATAATTAAATAGACCATCATATTATTAGAGTGTTTTTGAAGGAAATACCTTTCCTTTGATGGAAATGATTTTTTCTCGTAAAAGAGAAACGAACATTTCCTTTGTAAAAATTATTCAACAAAAATTATTAGATTTGAAGATATATTTGAGACGAAAAAAGAAATATTCAATTACCAATACTATCTAAAATAAAAATAAAAATCACTTGATATATTAGCTCAATATTCTGAAATAGGGTATATAAAAATTACGTATAATTTAATTATCGTTTGTAATTATTGTAATTATTAAAAAAATTATTTGTTGAGTTTGTAAAAGAAAAGATTAAAATTGATTTTATAAGTTTTTTTCATTTGATTTTCGAGCTTTTCCTTCAATATTGAACAAATTATGAAATATAAAACATTTGCTATGTTTAAAACGAAACAAAACACATAATACTGCTCATTATTAATAAATAGCGATTGAGTTTATAACACGTGTAAATTAAAAAAAGAGAATCAAATGTCATTTTTAAAAAAAAATCAAACGATTATTTTGTTTAACTAAATGCTCAATAATTTAGATATTGTTTGTAAACACAGAAAAAAAACACATTCTCTTTTTTCCACGATTTTCAGCCACAGTTTTCGCAGACATTTTTTGTGAAAAATTGCATAAAGATATAAACATAGTTAAAATTCTTTTTTATGTTTACAATGATATTAATTTTTCTATCTATCGTTTCAGTAAATTAATCGATTAATTCACACAATTTGTTCCAATTTAATTCACGCAACATTTTTACATCGCATAGAATAATAAATGATTTCTAAATCTAAACGCTCGTCATTTTTGTCGCTTAAAGTTTAAAATACCGTAAATTAATATTAGTTTTGTTCGTTAATTGAACAAAATTGAGTGAATTGAGTGTAAATGCATTTAAGTCTGAAAACAATCATTGATTGATAAATAATGTAATTATTTACAAAAATCATCGCCAAATCTATCCAAAACCATTCTTTATTTTTGTTTCGTTGTTATGAAATAATTAACACATTTTACTCTAAAAAATTAACACTAAATATAATACAATTATATTTTAAAACCTAAAAAAATGCAGAAATGTCTGTGCAATTTGAGATATTCGTGGTTAACCCGTTGTGTCACTATTAAGTTTAAGTTATTGTGATTGATTATGCGTCCAGAATTTTATTTAGTGATCTGTTGAGTTTAAAAGTTTGCTTAAAATTATATTTGCGCTGATTTATCTGAAACAATTTCAAGTTAATATAATACTATTTTGAGCTAAATAAGAGAGCTTACTTTTTTAAGTTTTTAGATTAAAAACTATGAATTACATACAGTAACACATGCAGGGAATACTAAAGAACGTATGCACGAACAGACAAACAGACAGAATAACAGACATACAGACAATATACAGAAACAGGTAGGCATTCAGATAACATAGACGAACCAATATGAATGACTTTTTTTATGAAAAAAGTAATGTAATGTAATTAAATTTATGATAAAATCAATAAAAGCAGGTTAAATTAAAATAATTGATCATAGATTAAGTCAACAAACAAAATCGTAGTTAATTATATCAGTTATTGTATAAATTTAAATCATGTAAATTTAATGAAAACAAAACTAAAATATGTTTAATCTGTTGAAATCTATGATTTTGAAATTTTTCGAAAGAAATACAATAAAAACTTTTTGTACCGGTTATGTCTATTATTACTATATCTTAGTTTGAATAACTCTTCAGTAATTATCTGATTGATAAATAAATAAATTGATGGTTAATTTCGAAACGAGCATATATGGGCATACAGTCACACTAAAAGTGGAACCAATCTTATGATTTTTCTTTGCTGGCAGGTATGATAAAAATTTTCATGTCAAGTCCCAAAGTTTCACCATATCTTGTTGATACTCAAAAATGAGTTGACTTATTAGAAGATTCAGTACAGACACCGGAGTTCGCGAAACTAAACATAGAGAACTGGAATATGTTAATGGGTTAATATATTTGATTAAAAATAAAAACTTCATAGAAAAGTAAGGAAATAAATTTACAAAATAACATTAACCGCACACTACTGTTATACGTATTTAAACATTTTTCATTGTTTTTTTACTATTACCAGCGAAATTACTCATCCATATATTTGCATATCAAATAATGTTAAACGATGCCATCTTATGTTTAAAATATTTTGCTAAGAAAAATCAAATTGATTGTTAATACTTCCAAAACAACGGTACTCTAAATACTAATAAGCATTAAATTATGTACTAATTTCAGTGAATTAGCAAATTTAAACATGCAATATAGATAACGTAAATGTTTTTAGACACTTTTGTATCAAAAAGGTTTACTACTCCAGCTCACGTGATGGAAAAACTCTCACATTAAACCACTAATAAAAATAATCTTGGAATTACAATTTATTAGTTTAAAATGATGCGATTTAGAGGTCTAGAAAACTTTAGATGAAAATGTTTGGATGAATGCAAACTAAATTGAGATAAATCGTGATATAATGAAATTTATAATATCTCTACTGTTTTACTTTCGTTTACATTTCTTATTAATTGGCTTTATATTCTTTTTCTTTGGGAACTGTTTTTTCGAAGGTTAAGCGCAATTCGTTTGTTTATGCATAATTAAATTTAGTGTACACTTTATTTAGATAAATATTCCATTTCCAATTCCCTATCGGTTGTTATACGAGTTCTACTGTTTTCGAAAAACGTAATATTTTTCAGTTAAAACAATAGTGCAAAACATTGTTTACCACTTTCGGTGATAATTTAAACTGATTAATACCGGCTGTGATTAATTGTAAAATCGTGTGTTCTTTTGTATTGTATCGAAAGTTTTGTAAACATTGATAACAGTAGACGATTAGAAAAATTATTTTTATTTCATTGTACTTTTAAATATTTTTAAAATAAATAGCAAAACCTTTTTTTGGACATTTTTTAATACAAAAAAATTTCAATTTCAAATAAAACAAAACGTATTCGAAATTTGGTAAAAATAATAAATATACAGTACTATAAAGACTGATTTTCAGATTCTAAATTGAAGATGAAAAAAGTATATGAAAATTGATTTTTTGAACGAAACACACAAACACTTGATATTGGCTGAAAACGTATATGTTATAGAGTTCTGAGCTTCACAAACATTCAAAAATGAAATATTGGACATTATTTTATATAAATGCCAATATAGTTTGCTTAAACCCAAGTGCGAAACTAAATTTATATTTGGTGCCAATAACACGAATAAACTATCGTCTATTTGTAGACAAACTAACCGTTATTGTTATCAACTGTTTAAAGTTTTAGATCAAATATTGAATTTTCCAATTTTGATATAATATAAAATATAAGCAACAATTTTTCACATTAACAAAAAGAGATCATGAAATCTTTATAATAACGTTCAAAATTTGCAAACAGAATAGTGTACGCCCGAAATAACACTTTCTTGCAGCGCCAGAATCACGAAAAATTTATTCTATGGAAGTTTTGCTATGTTATTCACTCATTAATTATTAACGATTAATTTATTTTATAGATAAAATTTTAAAGATTATTAAAATATGAAAATTGACAAATAAACTTGCATTTAACTATTTTTGAGTCTATTCGACATGACAGACGTAGATAAAAACATATAAAATTCAACTCCTTTTATTAACATAAAAGAGTGACATATGAATTGAATCAATAAGTCGAGAAGACTACTTCCCTATTGATTAATATTTTTGCAGATATATTCAAAAAAATAGCTTTTGATGATTTGAAGTGCTGGTAGTTATTTAACACATGGTTATGTTTTCTTTGTGTTCAAAAATAATTTTTAAAATAACTAAATTATATCGTGATTTGCATGCCACAAAATTCTACCGAAATGTTTGTGTTGGCAGTAAGACAAGTTAAAAATACAATTTATTACAATTATTATTATAGTTATTACTATTCTTTCGTCTTGTTTTTCCTTGAGAATCACTCTCTGCCTCCAAAAAAAACAGCATTTAATGCTCATATCATTTGTTATTGCGTTAAATTAATGATAATGTTTATGATGTCTGTAAAAGTAATATTTTATTGTTAAATTGTGTGTAATCTTTTTCTTATTATTTGCCTTCAAAGCACAAAAAAATAATAATAAGAAATATATATATAGATATATTTTTATAGATGCGTTTGTGTATATAAAAACATATTCAGCTTATTGTCAATTACTACCACGCCGTGTGTGTGTGTGTTATTGCGAATTCCTCTATCAATTAAGTGACTGTTAAGAATTCTGTAGACGCTTCCAGCCATTAGGGTTTTTGTTTCACTGTCAAAAAGTTAATAAAATGGTGTGTATGTGTGGGCTATACATACGTGTTGGCTTGCGTTTTGGACGCAAGCAATATTCGTGACAAGAACTCATTTAATGTTGTTTTTTAAAGATGTATGTGCGACCGGTAGATAAGGAATAGTCAAATATTAAGTATAAGCGAAGTTGTATCTAGAATTTTGGATAACGTTTTGATCGAATATGTTTGGTAGAGAGAGAGAGAGAGAGAGAGAGAGAGAGAGGGGGGGGAAACAATATGTTAGAGATTAGACGAGACTGAAAATGAGTTTAGCTATTCTTATTTTTAGAAATCGATTTTGATCTGAGTTGTGAGTTGAGTAATAAACTTTATTAATATTTTAGTTGCGAACGGAATTTTTTTTTCATTGATAAATTTTATATTTTTAGGATTCTATTTCTATGCTTATAAATAGAAAGAGTTTGGAACACTAATATTAAATATCATTTATAGTTTAGCGTGAATTCATAGTTTTTCTGTAACTAAAGTGGACGTAAGCAATATGATAAATATAGTTTTATATGTAATAACACTATTTTTGTGGCATACATATTCAATACCGCGAAAGAAGAAATTGAGCTAAAAAACAACGAACGAAATATCTGCGAACGACTTTACAAAGAATGACAAAACCGCGAAAGTAATAATAAGATATGAAAAATTAAAGTTTTATTTGTTTCAGCGAAAATTTATTAATAATGAACGAATTAAAATTTTTTTCGACGATTTTCACTTTCGTGTTTTAAAAAATTAATTTTTATTTAGTATAATAGCACCTATTTTATTAAACAATTACTTAATCTATAATCAGACCTATTCTTTTATTTTAAAAATAAATTTTTCCAATATATAAAAATAAATAAAAAATATTTTAAATAGTTTTTTAATGTAAAATTCTTCCAAGATATTTATTGAATTTTGCATATTGTATTATTGCAATCGCGGACTTGTCATTTGCTGTAATATGGTTTGCGGGTTTCGTCATGTAACCATTTAATAGTTTAACTTATTGAGTTGACAACGTCGGCTATGCCTCAATTAAGTACAGAAATTGAGTTCGTAACACTTATATATTTAGACGATCTTTTATTAAAACAGAGCTTATAATTAACAATAAAAGTATTTTAACAATGCTGATAGATTTTAAATCGCAGCAATAAATTTTATTAGAGAACCCGAAAACTAATTCACAAAAGAAACATTTTGTTTAAAACCAAAATAAAATCATTTGTTAGAAAATCTGTTCAATTATTTTAAACGCTTTACTCGGTCAACGAAAATCGCAGGTAATTTTAAATCGGGTAACGTCTTTCACGCGTCAATGCACCGCTGATAAACTATAGTCTTTACCATTGCAGACATTTAGAGCAAGAGATGGATAGAAATGTCAGAATTTTTAGTTTTATTTTTAGAAGGAATCACTACACACAGAGAGAGACGCATACACTGTTGAAAAATGCCTAACAATCTCCTATGATGTGTTTTTATCGTTTTCATCGTTTATTAAAGGCTGGCGAGTCTCCTCTTCTCTGCGTTTCTTAAAGTTCAAAAGAGTAAAACTGAGATAAAAAAGATATTTTCTTCTTTGCTCCGATTTCTCACTGAAAACATCAATGAAATTTTCAATTTATATTCAATTGCAATGGTAATAAAAAATAACAGAAAAAAGAGAGAGAAAACTAGATCATAATTCACGTTCTCTCGAACAATCTATGCAAAGCGTAAAGCGGATACAATTTTTCGGAGGGATTTATTTTTATTCCTACAGTATATATAAAACATGAAATTATATTGTATTTTATACTAGACATCGAGAGCCTGGAAGAGAGAGAGAGAGAGTGAGAGAGAGAGAGAGAGAGAGAGAGAGAGAGAGAAGGTATCGCGAGAACAGCGATTGGAATATAAAAGTGTTTTCTCGTATGATGTGAAGTAGAAAACGAAATTTAAATAAAAAATTTATATAACGAGATATAATACCAAAAAAATCAAAGAAAATTTTCTCAAAAAACGCATAAAGACTATTTTTCATTTGGATGATGAAATCAAGAAAACTTATATAATATATATCTATATATACATATATACAATACGCTTGTGCTGATATTACTATGGAAACCGTGTAAACGCTCGGATGAAAAAGAATATTCTGTAATACCTTTTTGTATAGCGAACGAGATTTTTTTAAAAACGATGTAAAATATTGTGTGTATAAAAATACATTTCTTTACTCTGTAGATATTTATATGAAAAAAAATTCATTTCGCCCCCAATACACGTAGACAGTGAAAAATGAGTGTACATAGAGAATTATGAGTAAGCTATTCGAGAGCTATATTTAGAAATTATTAGCACAAGAATCTTCGAATGCTTGAGAGAGAGAGAGAGAGAGAGAGAGAGAGAGAGCACAGAACATTAAGTATTATAGATTAAATTTTTATGCCCCAATTTTTATATAAGAAAATTTTGATATTGATTCAAATTTAGTACTATATTTTTTATTTTTCTCATTTAAATAATATAAATTTAAACAGTTATTATTTTTATAGGAAAAAATCAATTTTATATACCGCTCAATCTATAGGTTTACATTTTTTTTTACTGAAACGCCAAAAATTACCGAAACGTAAAACACGAACGGATAAGATCGACAAATATCGAAAACATGAGAGAAAGTAATATTTTGAGAGCGCATATACATATACATTATAACGTCTATATAGTTTTGCATCATTAATGGCAGCGCTATTGGACATCAATGCAGCATCAATTGAGATCAGATGTGTTGTGCTGTACAGCTGTATAGCGTTTGGAGATTTTGTACGCAAACAAAATCGATGACTTTGCTATCAATTTATTGCTTTTGATGCCATTTGCTTTAGTGGCTAAATGTCATTCAATAAGTAGAGTGAAAGACTGTACGAGAGGAGAGGGAGAGAGAAAGAGAGAGATCTGTATGTTGTGTATGTGTGCAGAAGAACATAAATTGTACAGAATACTCATGGATAGCACTATTCTTTGTCTGTTGATTTTTTGGTTTTTTTTACTTCATAATCAATATTAAAGAATACTGTATAGAGAGCTCAGAGAAAAAGAGAATCGAAGACAAGACATTATTAGCGAATTCTATAGCGCCAGAGAGAGTTTTTTGTAGCGACTTATTTATTTTATTTCAGATGATAATTAAATGCCTGTGTATGTCATCCCAACTGTTTACTCACACTTATAATTCTGAAGTTATAATACAATTTAATAACACATAAAAGGTTTCGCCTCTCTCTCTCTCTCGTTTCATTTTACGGGCAACTGCTGGTTCAACTATTCTTTGTTTGTGATTTTCCGAAACAATCACATTTTGATTGGAATTATATTACTGTTATGTATGACTTCAGCGAAAAGTTTAGCCAAAATTACAATGTTATTGAATTAATTTTGGTTACATTAATGGGATCGCATATATTATGATAAACATTTTTATGGATAGGTTGTAACAATGTTTCAAAAAATAATGCATTTAATGAAATAAATGAAGTGTATTCATATTATATAAAGTTAGGGCTATAAATAGTAATAATAATTTACCAAAATAGCACTTTAAAAAAGGATTTACCGTATATTTTTAAAAAATTATATTAAGGTTAAAGTATAATCACATTTTCTTATTATTATTTGTAATATTTCCTTATTAACCTTTTTAGAATTCTATCGTAGTCTAGTAGATTTTTTAATGCAAAAAAAATTTACTTAAAAATACGGTTATTCTAAATTTGTTGATATATTGGAAATATTTTTTTATGAAAGATGCAACAAAAATTTATAATATCGAAAATTATTCAATTTGGTAAAAATGCATTTAAATATGCAAAATAAGAATTTTTAAATAGAGTCTAAACGACGCCATATTACAAAATTAGTGATGTGATACTTTTAAATACTTTAATATTAGAAATATAAAAATATTTAAAAGTAGGAAAAAAACTAACAATTTAATCAAATTTATTTATAATTATTTTTCAGATTTTAACATACATTGTTGAATAAACTACTAATCTATGATTTGTTGAGTTAATTAATACAAAACTTATAAAGGCTGTAAAAAATCTATATATCCTTACCTTATTATATATTAATCGCTTCATCTCTGTTTCTCTGTCTGTCACGTTCTCCTACAATACAAAATAAAGCTAATTTTACTGCATTTACCTATCAATACTTAAAAATTTTATAAATAATAGATAATATTATTTTAACGGGTAAGAATTAAAAACGATATGCAATAATAAAATAATAAATAACAGTTATATTAAACAATATAAAATGTCTTATACTAGCTATAAACAGGTTAATGATAGAAATGTGATAAACGCTAATATAATTTATGAAATCGAGTCATAGTTTCCAAATGAGCGAAAGCGAATAGTATGTGCTTATTTTCATGATTAATTAATATTTTTAAAATTTGATTATAGCACTTATAAATTTTATTACTCTTATTAAATTAATGACAAATTCAAGTATAATGTGTATAAAATCGATGAAATTATTACAGTATTTTCTTATTTCGTAATTTATTTTTATAAAATTATATCACGAAAAACTCGAGAAAAGAGTTTAAACTCTTATAATGAAAACGATATCACAACAATATTAAGTTAATTACCAGTGATATATAATATGGTCGATATGTTTATCACATTATTTCAAAAATAATACATTTAATTGGTATTCATATTTTTGAATCTAAATTTGTTTTAATTCACATAACGTTATTTGAAATCCCTAACTGTATGTGTATATATTGTGTTTCTCTATTGATGACAACAATTTTAAATATATTTGAAAATAGCGCGTCTTACTCAATAAACCCGATAAAACTAATATTCCGTTATGATTATAGCAGCAGAATAATATCTTAACGAAATCACGATTATATACAATTGCAGTGTTAGTTTGATTGTGTTTTTGTGTTTTGTACTATAAAATCATATTAAACAAAATGGATAATAAAATTGACACAAATAAAGTTTTAAGTCATAATTTATTAATCAGATCCGCTGGCACTCACTTCTATAAATATGGTTTAATTGAATTTAAAATTGGAAACGAGAAAAAAAGTAAAATATTTTTCAGCTTAATTTTTACAAACATATTGGTGTTTCTAAAGTGTTCTCGATATTTTTTCTCAGTAATTACTAAAAACAAAAATCAAGAATTTTATATTATAATTGGCGACTTTTTTCATTTCCTGAACCTTCAAATTCATGGAAATCTTGGTCTATTCATTTTTTACTTATTTTCAGTTAAATGTTCGCTTACACACTATTGGAATTCAAAACATAACATTCAACCGAATTATATGAAACCATTTCAAATGATGTCTGGCATTATAAAACCTTTAAGTATTGAACTCACAGACCAACAACTGATTCTTAAATTATTAAATAAGTCGCGATTAATAATTAAATTTTCGGGTTATAATGTTAACATTGTGGTTCCAATATTTTCATTTCTATTTAGTTTTATGCCTCTTTCACTAAACTGCGCTAAATTGTACCAACAGTTTATTTTTGTAATTCCATGGTCTATTATTTTTGCATTCTCTTGCACTTATGTATGCGCTGTAATGATTTGGCATTTGGCTTACTTTTATATTATTTGTTTATACCTAAAAATAAGACTCAAAATTATAAGCGATAATTTAATTAGTAATTTGGAGAAAAATAATTTGAATAATTTAGAGATTATTTTATTAATGCAATCTCTAAAAAATATTTATCTGGAGATACAACACTATAATCAAAACTTTTGGTCCAAATTCGCGTTTTGGATTTACATTGATTTCACTTTTCTTCAATCATCGATATTCTATATCTTAATATTCGGTAAATTAGATTTTTCGACGCGGATTATTATGATTTATACCATGTTATTATATTCTTCAATTTTAATTGGATTCATGAAGACTGCGTGCTCTTTGTTTTGCGATGCAAATAAATTTCACAAATTATTAACGCGTTTACAAATTAAAATAATTAATTTAAAAGTGTCACTAAATCTTAGAATAAAGGTATAAAATATTTATAACATTTTGTGATTACTTATGTTTCCTAAGAATTTATTTAAATTATTTTAGTTATCTTCACTTATTGAAAAAGTTGGTCAAAAGAAAATAGGATTTTCCTGTTGGACTCTATTCATCATTAATTACTTTAGATTTTATGAGGTAAATTTGAATACGAATCTCAGAAACACTTCAAATATAAAATGTCTATTTATTTGTTAACAGAACATAGCACTCGTTGGCATTTTCTTCTTAAAATTATTAGAAATTGAATCAAATTAATTAACCTTTGAATAACAGCACACATTCTTTTAGATTTATTAGTAATGATGATCATCTAGTGTTTTTGAATTTAAGAGATATTAAAGTCAATTCAACTCCAATAATTATAATCCATCGAACTGTCGGAAATAAATTTTATGATAAATTTTTATTAATTTTACTCGACAGTATAATCTACCTAAAACCCCATAGGGGGTTCCAGCCATCCCCATCGAGCTACCCCTAAAATCAACAATTTATTCTGAGTGCAATGGTATAGGTGTTAACGGTTAAATTTTAAATTTTTTCCACTTCAACCCCCCTAAGGGGTGCCAACCCCCTCTAGTCCGATAAGGATGTTAACTAGTATTAAATTTTTAAAATTAAAGAATAAAAATTTTTATTAAATTGTAAAGGTCAAGGTCTAAAAAATTTTAATTGTTAAGTTTAACTTATATGTACAGAACATATAGTAAGTAGTTGACTAATTTAGTAAAGATCTAAAATTTTTAGGCCAGAGCCCGATCTAGGAATACCAGCTGACATTCATACCCGACACAAGCCGAGGAGCTTCAATCTGGACGAATATCAACATTTTTTGTATTTAAACTAATTTTGCTACAATTTCTAAAAATTAATAACTAATCGTAAAACTTAGTTAAAAATAGAAAACAATAAACAAGTATTATTTCCAATTTAAAAGTTATAATTTGATATTCAACCAATTTTTACATAATTTTTTGGATAAATTTAAAATTATATTAGATAATCATGTTTTATTCTGAAAATATTCAAACAAGACCCGATCCGATCGAAAAACAACAGATGTATAATTGATTAGTAGAGATCCAAAAAAGTAGCAAGAATTACAGCAAAACTAGCGCTATAGATAGCTTCAAAAATTTAAGAAAATAGCAATAAAAATAGCACTTATTTTTATATGAATTACCATTTTGATGGAATTATTGTCAAAATTTTTAAACATTGAATTTTTTTTAATAATTTTTCTTTAAAGCATAGACTACATAGAGCTTAAGGAACTCTAATTAAAAAAAGAAACTTTTCTTTGACTTTTTTCAAATAAAATTCAATATTATAAATAATTTTGTCATTAAAATAATAAGGGGTCCGTAAAACTTATTAGATTTAAACGACAATTTTTCGGATTATGAAAAAATAGCAAATAATATAGCAAAATAGCGATATAGCAGTTATTATTATAAATAGCAAAAAATAGCATTTGTAAATGGAGTTTAAATTACTCCATATTAATTGATTCGAGTTTATATTTCAAATTTATCCTTCTAACTGGTGAAATAAAAAAGTAGCAAATGCTATCATTTTGGATCTCGTTATCATATTATAATTTAATTTAATTATAATGGGCTTATTGTTGGGTTGGAAGGGATTCAGGGACCAGTAGTTTAAACCAAAATCAAAAATATAAAATTAATTGTACTTAAAGTGTATTATTTAATGGAATTTTTCCATTCTTTTTTCGGCATAAAACTAAATAATGCTATTTGTATGTTTATTTTTTGTTATGAGAATCAGCTCGAAAACCTTAGCTTTAGCTGTGCTGAGCTAATTATAAAGTAAAGCTGTTCCTCGGGTCGGTTAACCGTCGATTAATAGGTTTGGTTTTGCTAACGGTTCGGTTCGGTTAGGTTTTTTTTAATGTAAGTTCTGTTCGGTTTTTATAGACTTAACATATTAGAAAACCGATATTAAACCGAAAACCCGATAATTTATTTTATGCAAACTGATAAATATTAATAATTTTTTATTAGTTTAGTAGATTTCAAATGACATAATTGCACATTAGGCATGCAATCTCAACAAACAAAAGTTATATATGTGTATGCATAGAACAGTTAATTTAGACATTTATTAAAATTGATAACATAAATATAATGGAGTCATCATCTAAAAAATGTGCAAATATTATTAAAGATATAAATATTCCAATGAAACATGTTAGTGATTTATTTAAGTATAATAAAGCAGTTATTATTGAACCAAAAAATTATCAAAAATTAAAAAATGAAGTTTGGAAATATTTTGGAAATATTAAAATTAACAAATTATCAGAAGACGATAAAAAATTATTTAACATAAAAGTGAATATTCCCAATGAAGAATTTATTGTGAAAGATATAATAGCATGTAATAAATGCAAAGATTGTTATAAGTATACAAGTAAATCACATGGAACTTCTACATTAAAACAACATAAATGCTGCACTAAATCAACAATACCGTCAGTTAAAGATATCTACCATGTAATAAATCCAATAAGTGATAAAGAAAAGCAAGAATTTAATAGAAAAACATTGTATTTTGTAATTAATAAGTTATTAGCATTCAAAACAACAGATGAGGTACCATTTAGAAACCTTCTGCAAACATGCATTTGTATCGGTTCTCGCAATGGAAATGTGGGTATTAATGATATCTTATATCACAGAAAAAAAATTTCTTCAGATATATTAAATAATGAATTTGAAAAAACAATTAACGAAATAAGACAAAAAATTAAAAAACTATATGGTATTGGATTAACGTGTGATTTATGGCAAGATTCATATAAGAAAATTGAGTACATATCATTAACATTACATTATGTAAACAATAATTATGAAAATAAATCACTTATATTTGCATCTGAAAGATTTAATATTGATAAAAAAACTGGTGCCAATATTCTGGAGTGGTTTAAACAAAAATTGGATTATTTTGACTTAACTACAATAAAATATTTAGTAGTTTCTGACAACGCAACAAATATGATAAAAGCATTTGAAAATAATCGAATTTCATACATCAATCATTGTTTAAATTTAGTGCTTCATTCAACAATTGATAAATTAAGAAACAAAGTTATTAATAAAAATGAAAATCCAAAATACAATTTAAAAATAGACAAATTTATAAAAAAAACTGTTTAAAACTTGTTGGACATTTTAAACACACTGGTCTTCAAGTAAAACTAAAAACATCATTAAAGCCAATGATTGAAACTCGATGGAACACTTTATATCTTATGTTATCTTCAATTAAAAGCGAGTATAATAACATAATTGAAATTTTAAAAGAAAGAAAAGAATTAGATAAATTTCCAATTTATAAAGATTTATTAGATAATTTTATTATATTACTGGAACCATTCAACACAAAAACAAATATGTTTTCGTCTTCAAAATATCCAACTTTAAATTTAGTTTTACCTTCAATTATATCGTTAAAAAATCAAATTAAAATTGAAAATACTGATTTAAAAGAAATATTTGAACTTAAAGTAGAATAGAAAAATAATATTGAAACAAAAATTGAATCTAGATATATAAAATGGCATTATTTAGCTTGCATTTTGGATCCTAGATTTAAAAATTCAGAAAAGATTTTTTCAACAAATAAAAGTGAAATAATTAGTTTTCTTAAATCACTTTTTACTGATTTACTCAATTTAAATCGTCATTTTAACAGATAAAGACGTTAGAAAAAGAATAAATGATGAATTCATAAAATTTTTTAGATGAAAATACTACGAATTTAGAGCATGAAAACTCATTTAACGAAATTGAGTCGTATTTTCTAGAAAAATTTAATATTCCTCTACTAAATGAAGGAGAAATTTATAATCCATTATCATATTTTTGGAAAAATATAAGTAAAACTTATTTAAATTTAAAAAAATTGCAAAATAGATTTTATCTATCCCTGCAAGTTCTACACGTAGTGAAGAAACATTTAGTTTAAATGGATGGATGATCAATAAAAGAAAATGTTCTCTAAAACCAGAAACAGTAAACAAAGCTTTAGTAATAAAATCATTTGTTAATAAATAAGTAATATTAATGTTGTTATTTCGAAAATGTTTCAATTTAAATATTTGTTTTGAACAGATTAAAATTAAAAAATTATTTATTTTATCGGGTTTTCGGTTTAACCGTCGGTTCGATTCGGTTTTGTTTTAATTCTCGAGTCGGTTCGGTTTGGGTCGGTTAATATCTTTGTTCTGTCGGTTTGTCTCGGGTACCAATTTTAGTAACCGAGAAAAGCTTTATTATAAAGTTTTAGAGCTGAGCTGATTTAGTTTTCATCTCCTATTAGTATGGGCTGATCTGAACTTTGTCTGATTTGCGCTGAGTTTATAAGATGGAATTAGTCTTTTTTATTTATATTTTGTACAAAAAATTTTAATTATATTTATTTTTTCCTAAACATTATAATAATATTATTATGACTCATTATTATATGACTAATTTATTTATTCAAACGTTTTTAAAATTTGAATCGTGTATCATATGCATAATGCCATAGGAAACTGAAAATACTTTTAAAATTCACAAAACTCAGCTCAATTAGCTCGAAATACCGAGCTTGAGCCGAAAGCTGAGCTGAGCTGAGCTTGAGCTAAGCTTGGGCTTGATCTAATCTTTAGCTGATTCTTTGTGAACTGAGCTTATTTTTGCAGTGCTAAAACTCTAGATTTTCAGCTCGAGATTCAGCACACGATCACAACTCTAATTATTCTATAAATGTATGAAACTGTTTTCAACAGGTTTGTACAAATTTCTTATCTTACAAAATAAGTGGCAATTTGTGAAAGTCTATTATATTTAAAATCTATAACAAAATCTAATGTCGCATAAAATAATGAAATAAGAGCTCAGTTTTCTAATTTTTAATTATAAAGTCTTAATGTTCTTATATAGTCTTCATTCAGATTTAATTATGGAAGTTTTAAGTTAAAACACTTCTAAACTCTGAAATTAAAAAAAATTTGAGAATTTGGATATAATTCAAATAATATTTTATTGTTTTCATTTGGAGTATTTTGCAAAGTGCAACACTTGTTCTCATAATGCTTTCCTAAAAGAAAAAATATATATAATGTGAATTAAAAAATGTTGTAATAGTTGTTAAAACGATTGATCGTTATTTGAATGTTTGTTCGAAATGGAAGTGAATAGCTATGTGTTTGTATGAAAGTTACTGTTAACAAACAATAACACAATATTACTTTATTTCTAATATTAATATTCGAAAATATAATAATATTAAATTTTAATAATATTTAAATGTAAAAAATATTTTGAAAATATTTTCAATTAATATAAATGAGAGGTTTAATCAGAAATGTTTTCTATTGGCATTACCGGTATTTAATTTGTAATATATGGTAAATTTACATTAAGAGCT